>JAFEMH010001548.1:267500-456462 GCA_022495995.1 Adenophora triphylla var. japonica
GAAGGTTTTATAAACATATGGATCAAACTAAAAATTTTAAAAATACAAAGATCAACTTGAAAATTTTTCTATTTTTTTTATTATCAAGTTAGTTATTCATTAATTTAAAGATAATTATTCATAGCATTTTTAATTCACCATCAATAATAAAAAAAGAAGTTGGTAAGTAATTTTTTTCATAAAAAAATACAACACATACTTAATGAAATTTAACAAACACATAAAACTTATATACTTTTCTTAAAATAAAATATCATTTTAAAAATATTCTATTTTAAAAGTCAGTCAAATGGAATAGAAAAAATTTCAAGTTGGTCTTTGTATTTTTAAAAATTTCAGTTTGATTCATATATTTATAAAACCTTTCAAATTGATCATTTAACCGAGAAAAACTAACTGTGTTAGTAATAGTGGTAATGAATGCAAAATAAATTAAGTTGGATGTGTTGGATCAAAAAAAAAAGTTTAATGGTAATATCCACAAAAGTGCAATAGTTGGATGCTAATTGTTTAATAGTTTTTTTATTTCTTGAAAGATAATATTAGAAAACAGTTAAGACAGACACTTATCACCATTTTAGTTGTATGACTTTTATTGAAAATAGCAGTTTTCTCCTTACCTTTTTTTCTCAATTAAATTACTTCTTACTTCAAACAAATAAATAAATGAATAAATCTCAATCATCTTATTTGCTTAAATTTGAAATTCTGAACATTTTTCTTTTATTTTTTCAATCATTCATATTTATTTTTTGAAAGTAAAAATTCATATACTTCTTTTTTTTAAGAAGAAATGATTATTATTTATAGTGGTAGCGGTATTTTTTTTAAAGCAAAATAAGATTTTCAACTATATGTTAAGCCTAATAATTCGGATCTATAGGCCTACAAACATGCATTAATAGTAACTACTATATAACATAATGAATTTATTTTTTAAATAAAAAGTATCCAATTTTTGCCTCCAAAACTTCTCTTTTAACCCCCCCCCCCCTCGGCCCTCCCTATAGTCACCTATATTATCTCCATATTCTTCAAAAAAAAATTAAAAACAATCTTCTTTTTTTTTTTTGACAAAAGTAAAATAAAAAAAATGTCTAACTAATGATCATCTATCTCGAAAACATAAGAAAAGTAGTTATAATCTAAATATATATTCTTAAATTTTAGACTAAAAGTGAAAAAAAATAAATTAAATATCCACATCTAAATTTAAAAATTATCGTTAATACAAAAAGAAACTGCTATTAATTAATAATTAGAAAACAATAAATTTAGTCTAAAATTTAAGAATATACATTTAGATTATAGCTGTTTAATGAGTTTATTAGACTAAAAATGAGATATTTTTTTCAATTTTTCTGAATTAAAAACAATAAATTTTAAAGCTCATTAAACAATTATTTTTTAAAGAAATAATTAGAAAACTTTAAATATTGCAACCTAGTCTAGACACCTAGTGTTGATTAATTAATGAAAAAAAAATTGCACATTTCCAAAAGTTTTCAAAGAGCGTGAGTAGTAGAGATCATTTTCCTCTTTCTCTCCACCCATGTTCCAAAATCATTTGTCAAAACCATTTGTTGAATCAATTTCCATTTTTAGCTCCTTGATAATGACATTTTTGGGCTTCAACTTGTCAAATTTAGAAACGACTTTGCTTTAATATATTTATAGATAATGCTTGGTAAGGAAGAGATGTTTCTCATTTACTCTATGTCAATAAATTTTAATGATCTCCCAAGGATCCATTCATTGCAAGGGTTTTTTCACACGTGAATGAAGAGAACTATTAATAAGACCATTTGAATACAAGATAAAAAGGGGCATGAAACCTATTATGAGACAGAAATTGAAAAGCAAAAGTAGGTGAAAAGATATTAAGACTCTCTAGCAACTTGTCGCATTTTTTTACACATTGTACTTTTTTTAAGATTTCATTTTAACAACTTTTATAGTTTTTTTTTTTTTTTGCACTTTCATTCATTAAATCCTACAAGTCAAATGCGATATTTATTTTGGGTAATGATTGATCCATAATTTTTTTTGAGTGGGTACCAAAAAAGATTTAACATGTGATACTATTTATCATTTTTGCAATATTAACAAATATTTACATAGTTTTTTATGGTAACGAAAAAAAAAATTACTCCAAAAAAAAGTTAGAAGAAAATGTAAAAGTTGATGGAAGTATTGTTAGAAAAATCCGTTAAATAAACATGTGCAAGTCACGTGTCATTAAACGAATGATGTTTTTGAAAATTTAGTAAGGGCTTTTTAGTCTTTCAACATGGATAAGATATTGGTGGTTCGCAGTGGTGATTGGCGGTGTGGTAAAAGGTGGTGGTGGGTAGATGGAAGTTGGTGGTGGGTGAACGGAAGGTGGCGGGTGTTCGTTATGGAGGAGATAGTGGTGGGTTTGAGTTTTAAAGAGATGATGGATGTTGGTTTGTATATCTAAATCAAATACAACAAATGTGCATAATAGTGTTTTACATTTAATTATATACAATACATTTTATTTGTGTTTCAAGAGAAGATTTTTTTTTTTACATTTTAACTAGTTGAACACCATCACATATAAATAATTTTCAACATAATCATATATAAATCCTTCAAAAAAAAATCATATGTAAATAATTTTTAATAAACAATATTGTTAGTAAAATATTAGGTTTTTAAATAGATTATTATTTCTTAAAAAAACATATTAATATAAATAGTAGTAAAATATTATTTTAATCTAAAATTAAGTTGTTTTTTTGCATTTTTAAATGTTATTATAATAAATATCATTTGTTTTTCTAATTTGGGTATTCATTTTCTTTCAATGTGCATTTAAAAAAAATAATGAATAAATCCTTGTAACAAGAGATCCTCCGTTAAATGCATGCACTTGATCATTTAACGGGTTTTTCTAACAAAATTGGTTAAAAACCTAACATGACAAAAAATGATCGACAATTTTGGCCCCTAAATTGATAATAGTGAAAGAATAGGGCCTACATTTTTAGACTTTGGAGCCCAAAATGCAATTCGCCCTTTATAATTTTATAAGCTCACTATCATGTGATTTATATATCATACCATTTTGAGACAATGTGGTTTATATACGATACCACTAGGGTGTAGTGTTAATAGACAATTCAATATATAAATCACATGATATTAAATTGAAAAAATAATAATTATAAACCCTTAAGTGACAACATGTAACCTCATAATGATAAATGAACTATTAATATCAATTCTTCTTGTTGATCTTGTAACATTACCAAGAAAGCCAGTTTCTCCCTTAAAATAATAATTCGCCAAACAAAAATATATATAAAGAAGGGTAATAATTCCAAATATTATAAGATTTTATTATCATTCCAATGAATTTGCCATCATATTAATCATCAAACACTTGGCATATAGGGCTCTACAACGACGGTTGTAATTATCCTAACACCATGGCATGTATTTGCAACAACAATATTGATTTGTCCCCTTTTTATTAAAACAATATTCTGGACGTTTCTAATCTATGTTTGCATCATGCAAAGTCACAGGTTCAAGTTTACTTGCGCTCATACCCGTAAAAATAATTACTAAATAAATATGGCCAATAGCAATTTTATCTTTATTTTCACAAAAATAATGAAATATTCGTTGCCTACCCTGAGGTTTAGAAGAGTTTTTTTGTATTCTAAGTTTTGGTTATGTCACACTCACTACTAGAAACAGGCTCTTTACCGACGGAAATATCCGTCGGTAAATCCACTTATTCGTCGGTAAATGGATATTATCGACGGAAATAGTCCATCGAGTTCCGTCGAAAATAATTGGTTGGTAATACCGACGGACAAATTCCGCCGGTATTTCCGGCGGATTGCCCGCCGGAAAATTTAAAATTCCGCCGGAAAACGTCCGTCGGAAATGAGTTACGCCGGCCGGTTAACCGGAGCAATTGCCGGAGGTTACCGATGGAAATATCCGTCGGTAAATATTAAAAAAATAAATAAATAAAACCCATTACCGACGGTTATAACCGTCGGAAATCATAATATTTACCGTCGGATATGTCCGTCGGAAATCTAAACCCTAAACCGACGGACATATCCGTCGGTAATGAGTTTTATTATTTTAATTTTTTATTATTTTCCGACGGATATTTCCGCCGAAAAGTAGAATTATTTATTTTTTTTATTAATTTACCGACGGAAATATCCGTCGGTAATCTGACCAGATTTTAAAAAAAAAAAAATTATGTTTTATTATTAAACCACCTGTAAAAGGCTGTAAACCTGTTCAAATAACCTGTTTTAAACAAATACAATTACAACCTGTTTTAAACAAATACAATTACAAACTACAAACACACACAAACAACCTGTTTCGCTTGTACATCAAATAAAATACATATGTTTGTCCAAATCAAGCGACAGGGGAAGGGGAAACGGCCGAGGAAAGGGGAAAGGGGAAAGGGGAAAGGGGAAACGGCCGGGAAAAGGGGGAAAGGGAAAGGGGAAAGGGTAAACGGGGAAAGGGGAAAAGGGAAGGGGAAACGGCCGGGGAAAGGCCGGGAAAAAGGGGAAAGGGAAAGAGAAACTACATATGTTTGTTTGTTTGTTTGTTTGTTTAATTACATGTCAATGAAAATTCATGTTTAACAACCACGAACGCTGCCGCTGCTGCTACCGCTACCACCACCATGCATGTATAAACCTATCAAGATATTAATTAAAAAACAATATATCAATATATATACAAATAAAAAGACAATAATAAAATGTAAACATTATATATATAACATTTACAATTAAATGATACTTACTGGCCACTGGGAGAGATAGATATTTTCATTTTTCCTTCATCATTAATAATTGCGTCCAAATTAACCCGCCCGGATGGTTCACTACGTCCAGAACCAGAAGTAGATCCCCTCCCTCCCGTCCTTGGTGAAACAAGACGATGGACAAAACCCGCAACCTTCCCTCTCTTTGAACGATTACCACCTCGATCCGACATATCTAAACTAGTATATTATATATGTAGACAGAAAATATTATCAAGTAGAACAAAATTTAAATATTACATAGCATGTAAAGAGTAACCAAGTAAAATTGAAAATCATGAGATATAATATTACAGTGATAAGTGATATAAAATGTAAACATTATATACAAAACATTATCTGAATTAAAACTAAACTGATTCATTCCCTACAATCTTGATCACTATCACTACAAAATTCAATTTCTTCTTCACTAGTTTCCTCGTCGTCGTCTTCTTCCTCATCTTCATCATCGGACCCAGATATATACCCTTCTCCTTCCTCATCCTCCACATTGTCATCATCGATTTCATTGAAAGTGACTTCCTCCCCTAGTTGACGGGTGTTTTCGGCCATTAATGCTTCATCCTCGACATTATCATTCAAGGAAATAATCGGAGGTATAGGCATTTCCTCTTCCTGATAACAATCATTTAATGATGAATCAATATTTGAAGTAGACGTTTTTGCACGCAATGGTATATCAAAAGTGCTTCTTGCTTTGGTTTTCCATACGGCCCACCATCCGCTAGACTCTCTTCGTCGATGGGGGTAGGGGGTCATATACACCTGTTGTGTTTGAGATGCAAGAATGAACACATCATCACCATTATGCCTAGAAGAATGCTTTAAGTCAACGAGATCAAAAGTGCCATGTTTTGTAATGCCTCGCTCAGCGTCCCGCCACTCACAATTGAAAAGAACTACGTAATTTCCAAGCAAGTACTCCAATTCAATAACTTCTTTCAATACGCCATAATAATCGAGATTTCCCTTGAGATTGACCCCGCTATTCCAAGTTGATTTCGTTTGGCCATATTCTTCGGTGTGGAATACGTAGCCATTGACAAAATATCCCTTATATACATTCACTCTTAAGGACGGACCGTGTGCTAATGCTTGTAATCTCGCAGCCTTTTGCATCTCCAAGGTGGTTCAAAATCTAAATAAAAACACATAGATAGTAAAAAACTCATACTTCAAATGCTAGTAAAAACATTGAATTAATGAATTGGCATTTACATAATTATTAAACCAGGAGGGAAATTCGTTGTCCGTCCTTATTGAAATCAATTCAGCGCAATGTCTCCACTGTTCTTTGAACATACCGCATTCAAGGAGAACATAAAGTTGCTTAGTTCGTATTAAAGTTATTAGGATTAACATTACTTAATAACAAATGAAGAATGCTTACTTCAAGTAGTCCTCGACCTCGACAGCTTAAGGAGAATATAGAGTTTAGCCGCTTCTAATTCTTTTTCGCTTAGCATGCGCGTGCACTTTCTATTGCCAAGGAATCGACCAGAGAAGAAAAACTGAAATTTTTCCATCGGGATCGGTGACTCCCCCATCATAATTGCGTCCCACTTTATTGAACCTTGTCTCAATGTCTGGGTGAAAATATGTTGAAACAAACGACACAATTTCGTCGACAATCACTGATTCAGACATAGATGCCTCAACTTTTGCTCTATTGCTCATTTTCTTTTTCAAACTCCCCAAAAATCGTTCAAATGGATACATCCATCTATACTGAATAGGTCCTCCAACTCTAGCTTCATAAGCTAGGTGAACTGGTAAATGCTCCATTGAATCAAAGAAAAATGGCGGAAATATCTTTTCAAGCTTGCATATTGTCACCACAATGCTCTCTTCGAGTCTTTTCATATCCTCAACACGAAGAGTGCTGGAAGTCAATGCTCTGAAGAATTCACTCAATTCTGTTAGGGCAACCCATATTTCATTAGGGAGAATGTCTCTAAATGCAATGGGTAGCAACCTATCCAATAATACGTGACAATCATGACTTTTCAACCCATATATCGTCCCTTCTTCCACATTCACACAGTTGCCAATATTAGATGCATACCCATCAGGAAGTTTCAAATCTTTCAACCACTGCAGAACACGTTGCTTATCCTCTCCTGACAGAACAAAGGGAGCAGCTGGTTTGAAATCTTTTCCATTAACTTTAGTAATGTTGAGATCTTTACGATTACAAATCGCTTCAAGGTCTAGCCGACCCTTGTCTGTGTCCTTCGTTGAGGCCTTAAAACCCATCACCGTATTGAAAATATTGTCAAACACATTTTTTTCAATATGCATGACATCAAGGTTATGTCTTATCAAGTTCGTCTTCCAATAAGGTAACTCCCAAAATATACTCTTTTTAATCCAGTTATGGTCTTTACCAAATCCGTCTGGTCTATCCTTTGAAAACATCTTTCCCCACCCGACATCGTACACCTCGTACACCTGCTCAAAAATATCCTCCCCACTCGGACGAGGAGGGGGCCCCGATGCTCAACTCTATTTTTGGTGAAAGCATTCCTCTCGTTTACGAAATGGATGGTCACTAGGAAGAAATCGTCTCGTGGCAATCAAACCAACACCGCTTCTTGTAATCTGTCAAGTGTGAATGCATCCGTATTTTCCATACAATACGGACAGCCAATCTCCCATGTGTGCTCCATCCCGACATCATACCATAAGCGGGAAAGTCATTAATTGTCCACATCACCGCAGCCCTCATGTTAAAATTTTGCAACTTGAAAGCATCCCATGTCCGGACACCATCATTCCACACTGTTTGAGTTCATCCATCGAGGTCGAAGATACACATCAATGTTTTTGCCTGGATTCGAAGGCCCGGGAATGAACAAACTCAAATACATATAAGGATCGTCATACATAACCACGGGGGAAGATTATACACCGTGACTATAACGAGGCCAACATGAATAAGATTTTGCCCCTGGTCCAAATGGAGAAAACCCATCCGTACATATCCCCCCTTATGTTTCTAGGATCCGCAGCAAAATCAGGGTAAGTGGCATCAAAATGTTTCCATGCTTCACCATCAGAAGGATGAGTCATCACACCCTCTTCACGAGGACACTCTTTGTGCCAACGCATGGCTTCTGAGCTTTCTTTCAATGCGTAAATTCGTTGCAACCTGGGAATTAGCGGCATATAACGTAACTGCGCCCGAGGCACGTTTTTCTTGTGCTTGGCACTACCACGGCGTTGTGGCTTATACCTACTAAGTCCACATATTGAACATGTATCGAGGCCCTCATTTTCTTTATAAAAAAGCATGCACTGATTCTTGCAAGCATCAATTTTAACATACCTAAGACCGATCTGCCCCACCAACTTTTTTGTCTCATAAAAATTGTGAACCATATTATTTTCTTCGGGTAGCATCCGTTGTCCCCATGACATTATACGATCGTAAGTATGCTGGCTCATATTTGTATCAGCCTTGATAGTTAGAAGCTCAGTCACTTGCTCTAACACTGTAGCCTTTGCACCAGGATGAATTTTCTCATTTGCAGAGTCCATTAAATCCATAAACTTCTTTGCAACGGGATTTGGTGCCTCTGTTGGATTAGGGTTCCAATCAAACTCGGCGCCCGCATTTCGAACCATATCATCCAAACCGACAGATGGCTCCTCTTCATCAATCAAATGTTCAGGTTCCCTTGGCGGACCACTTGATACAGTAGGATGATTGCGAACACTTGTTTCAACCACATAACGCTCCCCGTGCGCTACCCATACCTTGTAACCATCAACAAACCCTGCCTCTAAAACATGTTTCTTTACCCATCCAACACTCAGATATTTTCTATTCTTACACTTTTTACAAGGACACCTAATCTTATCACCACGCATGCACTGGGAATGCGCTCTAGCAAACTCCACGAAATGTTCTAAACCTTCTAAGAATTGAGGTCCGACACCCCTTCTACCGGATTACTACGATTATCCATCCAACTACGATCTTCTCAGACATAATTAACTCCTGCATTTCATAATGTATTAACAGTTTAGATGTAATTAACGCATTACAATTCCCTAAATTTGGATTACAAACTTAAAAGCAACAAGACATGTTTCTTTAGGTTTAGAATTGGGGTTGGCTTCTATCGCACACATCTATCACATTTTTTTAATTATTAATATTTTGAATATTAATATTTAATTCTTTGTTGTAAAGTATATCATTCCCTATGATGAAAGGACAATTCATGTCCATTAAGTTTATAATTGGGTTGGCTTCTATCCCATCCTGAAATACACATATGAATTGCAAATATCACCTTGTCTACTTGCTTTATAATCGAAAATCAAGAAATTTCAGCAGCATAACCCCATGGTCTCCAAGTGCACGACGTAGACTAGGTCAATCAAACACTATCGATTAGAATCGACAGTGTAATCAACCATATATGTCTAGTATACACTCAGAGAACAATAGGATTAATGCAACCAAAATATCTCAACTATCGACTATTCAAGCAATTTTAATAGACAATGATGATATTTACAAATCATATAATCGTGCATTTCAAGACTGTCCACACGGACAATTTAAGAATTGATGACTACATGTTGACCTCAACATGATAAGTTAAAGATTCTTAAACGGGTTTCTAAGCTTTTGTGTTTCAACCGTCACAACGTCACGTCGTAACATTAATTTTTATTCATTACCGTAAAATGCATAATTTTACAATAATGAATTAACACACACATCTATCATATTTTTTTAATTATTAATATTGTGAATAATTTGAAATATTAATTCTTTATTGTAAAATTTGAAATTTTACAATGATGAATTAAATTAACATTTATAAACAAGATAAGAGTCGTTCTCATCCACAACTATTAAAACCCAATCTCATCTTAGACCAAGAAAGACAGAGCAAACAAGTTCATTTCCGTTTGAGTCAACGATTTTCTGTTTAATAAGAATTTTTTTCAGTTTCACTGTCCTCCTCTCTAAGGATCTCAAGTGATGTTTGAGATCCTTAGAGAGAAAGAGGACAGTGAAACTGAAAAAACTCTTATTAAACAGAAAATCCTTTACTCAAACGGCAATGAACTTGTTTGCTCTGTCTTCCTTGATCAAAGAAGACGAATTTTGATAGCTGTGGGTGAAAAAGGCTCTCATCTTATTTATATTTTAAATAGAGTTGTACCTCAATCTATTTAAAGCCTAATTAACTACCAATTAGGTATAATGAAGAGCCACTTCCAAAACCCAGTTTCATAAACTAGTTAGAAAATGCAAACAACCTAAATCGGAGGACCAATCAAGCATCAAACATTCAAATATTTGAAAATTCACACAAATACCAATCAATAATCATGAACATTAGAATCAAAAACAAATTAGGGTTCTTACAAATACCAATCAAAAAATAAAGAACACCAAACAAAATTCAATAGAAGTATGTTGAGGGCACAAATACATATCCGAAAATAAGTTTGAACAGTGCACAAATTGAGCATGATTTTGCAGACAGTGAACCAAGGCCAGCACTATCATATTTGATTTCCACCCCTCTAAATAACCATGTTGAACAGAAAAATTAAATTATAACAAAGTGTGTTAAAAAAAAAAAAACACTCTGCGTGTTTCGTTCAACCAAAATTGCAAAATTTTTATAACAAAATAAATAGCACAAATAATTCAACCAAAATTGCAAACAAGTCCCAGAATAAAAATTGGACTTTTTAAAATAAATAGCACAAATAAAAAACCAAAAACGCAATTTCACACCGTCCGATGAGAGAGAGAGAGAAATCGAGTGAGAGAGAGAACGATTGAGAGAGAGAAAGCGAGAGAGAAAGATAACGTACCGGCGACGGCAACGGCGATGGAAAGAAACGGCGGCGACGGCGACGGCGTGTTCTTCTTGGCGAATTACTGAGAGAGAGAGCGAGAGAGAGAAATCGAGTGAGAGAGAGAAATCGAGTGAGAGAGAGAAAGCGATTGAGAGAGAAAGAAGACTTACCGGCGACGGCGAGGCTCGGCGGCGACGGCTTGGCGTTGGCGACGTTAGGGTTCGCGAACACTGAGGAAGGAACGGAGGAGTCGTAATAAAAATGAAACGTAATTAAAAATGGGGAAGGTACGCGTATATATATATGGATTTGTTACCGACGGACATAGTCCATCGGTATTACCGTCGGACTATGTCCGCCGGCTTTACCGACGGAAATACCGACGGAATTTAATCAATTACCGACGGACAAAATGAAATTTTAAAAAAATAAATTTCCGGTAAATTAAAATAAATTTCCGTCGATAAATGAAAATTTTCCGTCGGTAATACCGACGGACTTAGTCCGTTGGTAAAAGTCTGTCGGTAAAGCCCCTGTTTCTAGTAGTGACTGTCCCCTTTTTATCAAACTTTTTTTTAAAACAAAATGAATATTTTACTCCTAACTCCTAAGTTAATAAATTAACTAATTTAGTATTTAAACTTTGCATTAACAAAATTTTAGGATAGTATAGCATTCATGTAAATAAAGATTACAAAATGGCAACAGATGAAACCAAACTTCAAGGAGTGATAAACCTTATCCAAACATCAAAGATGGACAATAATATTCATTAAAAGAAAACAGACAAATACCAACGAAAATTAGCGACGGAATTAAGTCGATCGATATTAGCGACGGAATAGCAACGGAACGACGAAAAAAAATTAAACATAATAACCTGCCAACGACAATATTATCGACCGTTTACGACGGAAATAGCGACGGATTATAATCTGTCACTAATTCGTCGTAATATTGGCGTCAAAAAAGTACACGCATTTTTTGTTGACGGAATAGCAACGGATTTTAAATTTGACATTTTGAAACCTTAACGACGGATAAAATCTGTCGCTACATCAATAAAAAAATAAATGAAAATTCTTTTTTTATATTAGCGACGGAATAGCGACGGGTTTTAAATTCGATATTTTGAAACCGTTAACGACGGATAAAATCTGTCGCTATATAAATAAATAAATTAATGAAAATTCTTTTTTATATATTGGCGACGGAAGAGCGACGGATTTAAAATAAGAATATAAATTTTTGTTTATTTTAAGTTTAGCGACGGATTTAGTGACGGAAAATAAAAAAATCACATTTTCGTCGCTAAATCTGTCGTTAAACTTAACTAAAAAAAAATTATTTTGAGTTTAGCGACGAAAAATGTGATTATTACTATTATTATTATTAAATATTATTATGTAACTTTTTAAAAAAAAAAAATCACTACTAACCAACATCTCAATTAATTTTCTTTATCCAGGAAAAAAAATATATGAGATGTTGGTTAGTAGTGAAATTTTTTACAAAAAGTTATATAAAAAAAGTTAAGAATTTTTAAAGAAATAAAAGTATATAATAGAAGAGGGACGGACAATAGCATATATATTTTTTAAAAGTTTTATATTTCTTTCTATAAATAAAACTATTTGAGATGTTGGTTAGTTGTGAAATATTTTACAAAAAATTTTATAAAAAAGTTAAGAATTTATAAAGAAATGAAAGTATATTAAAGAAAAAAGAGGGACGGACAATAGCATTTAATTTTTAAATTTTTTTTTGGATGAATAAAACTACTTGAGATGTTAGTTAGTAGTGAATTTTTTTACAAAAAGTTATATAAAAAATTTAAGAATTTTTAAAGAAATGAATTGAAAGTATATAATAGATAAAAGAGGGACGGACAATAGCATTTAATTTTATTTTTTTATTTTTTTTGGATAATTAAGACTCTTGAGATGTTAGTTAGTAGTGAATTTTTTTACAAAAAGTTATATAAAAAAAGTTAAGAATTTTTAAAGAAATGAACGTATATAATAGATAAAAGAGGGACGAGCAATACCATTTAATTTTTTTATTTTTTTAATTTTTTTAATTTTTTTGGATAAATAAAACTATTTGAGATGTTAGTTAGTAGTGAACTTTTTTACGAAAAGTTATATAAAAAAGTTAAGAATTTTTAAAGAAATGAAGTATATAATAGATAAAAGAGGGACGAACAATAGCATTTAATTTTTTATTGGATAAATAAAACTATTTGAGATGTTAGTTAGTAGTGAATTTTTTTACAAAAAGTTATATAAAAAAAGTTAAGAATTTTTTAAAAAAATGAAAGTATATGAAAGAAGTTATGGTTTAGAATATAGGGTATGGGTTATGTTTTAGGGTATATGTTAAGGTTTAGGGTATATGTATATGGGTTATGATTTAGAGTATATGGTATGTGTA
Organism: Adenophora triphylla var. japonica; assembly: GCA_022495995.1. Classification (NCBI taxonomy): domain Eukaryota; kingdom Viridiplantae; phylum Streptophyta; class Magnoliopsida; order Asterales; family Campanulaceae; genus Adenophora; species Adenophora triphylla. Next base: position 280,612 of record JAFEMH010001548.1, read on the forward strand.
TATGATATGGAGTATATAATTTAGGATATAAAGTATGGATGTCTGATGTATGGGGTATATGATATAGAATATGAGTTATTGTTTAGGGTATAGGGTATGGGTGACTGGTGTATGGGTATATGATATATGTTTAAGGGATTGGGTATATTAAAAATTCTTTTATTTAATCTTTTATTAGAATTTTTTTTAATTTACTTAGGTATATTAATATTTCTTAGAAATTTAAATTATTAAATTATTATTATCAATAAATTATATTTTTAGGCATTATTATTTTAGGATTTAGAGTGGAATTGATCAAGGCTTAGGTATATTAATATTTCTTAGAAGTTTAATTTATTTTGCTGTTTTAAATACTTTTTCTATATTATAAATAATATTAGTAAATATTCTTCTTCTTGATATTTACTTGTGTTTATTAATAATTATTATTACTATTATTATTATTAATTATTATTATGTAACTTTAAAAAAAATCACTACTAACCAACATCTCAATTATTTTTTATCCAGAAAAAAATATATGAGATATTGGTTAGTAGTGAATTTTTTTACAAAAAGTTATATAAAAAAGGTTAAGAATTTTTAAAGAAATGAAAGTATATAATAGATAAAAGAGGGACGGACAGTAGCATTTTTTTTTTAATTTTTTTTTTTGGATAAATAAAACTATTTGAGATGTTAGTTAGAAGTGAATTTTTTTACAAAAAGTTATATAAAAAAAAAAGTTAAGAATTTTTAAAGAAATGAAAGTATATGAAAGAAATTATGGTTTAGAATATAGGGTATGGGTTATGTTTTAGGGTATATGTTAAGGTTTATGGTATATGTATATGGGTTATGATTTAGAGTATATGGTATGTATATGTAATACGGAGTATATGATTTAGAGTATAAAGTATGGGTGTCTGGTGTATGGGGTATATGGTATAGGATATGAGTTATGATTTAGGGTATAGGGTATGGGTGTCTGGTGTATGGGTATATGATATATGTTTAAAGGATTGTGTATATTAAAAATTCTTTATTTTAATCTTTTATTAGCATTTTTTTCAATTTACTTAGGTAAATTAATATTTCTTAGAAGTTTAAATTATTAAATTATTATTATCAATAAATTATATTTTTAGGCATTATTGTTTTAGGATTTAGAGTGGAATTGATCAAGGCTTAGGTATATTAATATTTCTTAGAAGTTTAATTTATTTTTGGCATGTTTGATTTGGCTTATCTGGAAGTGTTTATGACTTATGACTTTTCATAAATTATTTTTTAAGCGTTTGATTTCACTTAGGGTAAGATAAGTCATAAGTCATGTACAAGCCAATTAAAACACATGTAAGGTCATAAGTTGTAAGTAGAGTGTGCACGAACCTAAAGCCTGCGGGCTTTGGCAAAGTCCGGTATGGGCCCATTTAGTTGCGGGCTTCAATTTCAAGAGCCCAACATAGCGGGCTTTATGCGGGCTCAAATTAACGGGCTTTTGCGGGCTTTAACGGGTATTGAGCGGGCTCGGGCTTGACGGGCTTACAAATTAGATGTTGTATTTTGAAAATTTTATGCCTATTACATATTGGGCTTTATATTATTTTCAGCCCATCAATCCATTACCACTTTATCATTGTGCCATGGAGTTTTTGGAGACCAATTATTCTAGATCAAAAGAATTGCCATACAAAAGAGCCCAATGATTCAATGGAGGAGGATCCACTAAAGAGTAAGCAAGTTGATTCAAAGTTGGGCTCTGATGATATCGGTGACAAGAGTGAGAAAGTTGATGCCTCTGTTGATAAGGAGGATACCCCTCTTGATGTCATGGTTGACGATAAGAGTGAGAAAGTTGATGCCTCTGTTGATAAGGAGGATACCCCTCTTGATGTCATGGTTGACGATACAGCTGCTGACAAGAAGATAGAAAATGTTGAAAATCAGAATGAGCTTGCTGCATCTTCTGTGAAAAGAAAGCTTCATGGTAAAATTTATGTCAGATTCTGTTCTCCTCTTTAGGACTTTGCATATCTTCTTCATGGATATTTTCTGTTTCTGTAAGATCTGAAATGTGTCTGCACCCTCAAGACCGGGAGGTAGGGGTGTGCACGGTCCGGTTTTGTTCGGTTTTAGGCTAAAATCGAAATCGAACCGAAAAATATCGATTTTTGTATTTCAAAACTGTTCGGTTTCGGTTTTGTTCGGTTTCGATTTTGTTCGGTTTCGGTTTGGTTTCGGTGTCATTCCGTTTCGTTTGGGACACCATTCAAAATTTTAATTTTTAACATCAGTGTAGGTAGTACAACCTCACACCTTCAGAGTTGCATATAAAAAAAATGTAGAAAGGGAGACTATAATTTCAATAATCAAAAAAGAAAAAAATTCATCATTCATTCATTCATTCATACCAGCTTTGAAAAAAATAATTTAGAAATAATTAAGTAACCGAGACACCTAACAGAAAGAATGACAATGTTCAATTTCTTCCAATTAAAATGAAACATCATTCGAGAACAGAATCAAGCACTTTCAAAAAAAAAAAGGAAAAACACCACAACATGGATTAAAACATGCCAAAGAGAATTGTTTAAGATTACTAGTCAAATCTCATATCGAGTACTCAGAAGCTACCACAGCAGAGAAATTGGCATAATGTTCAATTTCTTCCGGACAAACGACAGAGGACAGATACAAGAAACACAAAGGTAAAAAACAAATCTAGTAGTTCACATGATCAAGGATACAAATGACCACTTATAGTAGACAGGCGGAGGACAAATGCAAGGAATACAGCCAAGATAAAGTTCTAGCTTTCATTGTTGCAATCTCAACGAGCTCCCATCTCCAGCCTCTATATCAATAAATAATGGTTTGCTGGTTAACATAGTAGAAATACGCAAAATGAAAGTAAGAAGAAAATGCACACACGGAGAGGATGTGTAACAGCCCTTAGCAGCGAATATACATTATTTGAATCAATATAGCAAATAATTGAGAAAACACAGAACAAAACTATCAAACATATACTTGGAAAGAATATATCATAACCCTAACAGATGTTGAAAACGTAATTTTTCATGTTCATCAAGTACTCGCAACATAAAAAAGCCCTAATTTCGAAATCATTTAGAAAAAAATATTGATCAAATTGAAAATTACAGATCCCTCAATCCGCTCAATCTAATTCGATTCATTGCAAAAACCCTAACAAACATTCAACGAAATAAAACTTTATTGATGAAATCGTATGAATATTCAAGCTTACTAGGAAGAGTGGTGGTCGGCATTGGCGTACGTAACAACGGCAAGGGCAACGGCAACGGCAATGGCAACGGCAAGAGAAAGATCGCTGCCTTGATTTTAGGTTAGGTTAGGTCTGTCGAGTTTGAAGGAGGCCGTTGTGAGGGATTGTCGATTTGAAGTGACGTCGAACAGAGAAAGATCGCCGCTTGATTTTAGGGTTAGGTTAGGTCTGTCGAGTTTGAAGGAGGCCGCTGTGAGGGATTGTCGACTTGAAGTGAACGTCGAACTAGAATCAGAGAAAGCGATTATATATATGAGATATTAAACGACAGCGTATAAATAATTTCGGTTTGGTTCGGTTTTTTTACCGGTTTATTTATGCAAAACCAAAACCAAACCGGTTCAGCTGGTTTTTGAGTTTTAAAAAACCACGCCAAACCATTAAGTGATCGGTTTGGTTTTTCGGTTCCAGTTTTTTTTCGGTTTTTTTGCTCGCCCCTACCGGGAGGGGAGTACTTTGAACAAACCTCTTGATTACAGGATCCTTTACTAGGGAATTGTTTTTGCAATTAACATGGAAAAATCTCAGAATCTGTTACTTAAAACAAATTTTAAATTTTATTATTTTGCTTAGAAATAAAAGAGAGCAAATAATGGATTAGTGGGTAAAGCAAGGGAATGAATGAAATTTCACCGACCGAGCATTCATATTAATCTAGATGAATGAAAGAATATAGACTGGGAAAAAAAACGATCAAGTATAAATTACAAAATAACGTAGTTTTGAAAGAGACGGGTCGGAACCTAACGGGCTGTAGAACAATAAAATTCCAATCTCGGCCCGAGCCCGCGGGCCTTCAAGCTGTCAAGCCCAGCAGGGTTGAAAACATTGCGGACGCGGGCCTTGCGGGCCGGGTTTTTACAGGCCTTGCAGGCCGATGGGCAGATTTGCACACCCCTAGTTGTAAGCACTAAGCCTAGTGCTTAATTCTACTTTTCAAAAACATGTAAGTCCTCTTCTTTATTGAAATTTTATGTATTCCAAGATTACCCTTATTAATAATAGAAATAAAACCAAAAAGTAATAATAATAAAAATAAAAATTATTATTAAAAAATAATAATAATAATAATAAATAAATAAATAATAATAATAAAATAATGATAAAATAATGATAAAATAATAAAAATAATAAAAATAAGAATAATAAGAATAATAATAAAAATAATAATAAAAATAATAATAATAATAATAATAAAAATAAAAATAATAATAATAATAAAAATAATAAAATAATAAAATAATAAAAATAATAATAATAAAATAATAATAATAATAATAATATTATTATTATTATATTATTATTATTATTATTTTAGTCTTTATAATTTCATTAAGCACTTTTTCAGCTTATTAATCAAACAGTCATATTTATGACAGTTCATCGGTACTTCAAAAAAACTAAATCAAACAGCATCATTCAACCATAGTTATAAATACCGTTCCGTACCGGTTCATACCGGCTGGTACGTATCATTTCAATCGAAAACTGATGCGAAACGTGCAACATTCCGTCCCGCTTTATACACCGCCCTAAACTGGCTCTTACCGGTCAAACTGGACTAAACCGGCCTGAACCGTCCGAGTTGCAGATTTCGGCCGGAACGGAGGAAAAAAAAACAAAAACAATGTTGGCCTTGGAGAAGTAGAAGGAGACGGTCGTGAATGAAGTTGGGTAGCCGATGGTGTTCGAGGAAAGATGGTCGGACGAGGTGACTTGGTTATGCAACTAATGAGAGGTCGAACTGGTTGTGGTGTTGAACAGTCGGAACATTTGAAGGAGCCACCGGAGTTCTTCAAAATTAATGATTCCCGCAGACATGGAATTGAATAGCCGAAGAATAGAGAGGGACGGAGAGAGGTTTTGGGAGTTATTAACAATTTAGTGAATTTTGGGTTTTGTAAACAGACGTTGGGTTTTAAAAATCCTAGACTGTTGCAAATCTCAAGGAAATTTTAAGGGATAAGGTTGGACGGACTAATCTTGTGTGGCAAGTTTGTAGAAGAGTACATGTTTTTTTTCATGAAAATGCTCTTTATACGTAGTATTTTTTTAGAGCGACCCTTTAATATTTTAGGGGTATGATTATATGTAATAATTAATTTTATCAATTTAATATAAAAGACAATTACTCTAAAAAATATATATATATAACTGATTATTATCAATAAAAAATAAAAATGCGGTAAATCAGGTACGGTACGTCGGTATGCTCCGGTACCGGTACGTACCGTTTCAGTAACAAAACAGGTGCGCTCTCCGATACGGTATTTATAACTATGCATTCAACGGCTCATCAATCATAAGTTATAAATCATCAGCACATATCAATAAGCTAAATCAAACAGGCCATTTGTTGTTTTAAGTGTTTTTTCTATATTATAAATAATATTAGTTATTATTTTATTTGTTATTAACAAGTTTTGTTACTAATTATTATTATAGTAGTAAGCATTTACACCAATTGTTAAAAACAGTTTTGGAGTCTCAACCGAAATAACAAATACTTACTACTATAATAATAATTAGTTTAAAATCTAACCGGAATCGGCTAATCGGCGATTTTTAACCGGTCAAAACCGTTAACCGGGTTAATCGGGTTAACCATAACCGGATTAATCGAAACCGGCGGTTAACCAGTTCGGTTAAGGTTAAAGGTTTTTCAAACCGGCTAACCGTCGATTATTTAACCGGTTATAACCGTTTAAATAACCGACGGTTATAACCGGATTAACCGGTCAAATTTAAATTACTCCCCAACGGCTACCACCCAACGGCTACTTTGACCCCCATTCAAATTCCCTTCCAACGGCTACTTTGACCAACTGACCCCATCCCTCCCAACGGCTACTCTTGGTTGGCGCCTGGCAGTCCCCTGATCCCCTCCCCATTCAATTTAAAAAAAAATCTTGAAAAAAATCAACCCTATAAATATCACCTCCCTCCACCATTTCATTTTCACCTTACTTCTCTACTTCTACTCTCTCTCTACTCTCAAATATCCTAAGCCTCTCTCATACTCTCATATTCGATTTTCAATTAGTTTTCTTACAATTCCCAGATAGTTTTTTAACGAAATTAATAATTTTGTTCTATTTCGAGAATTCCAGTCAGTATTTTAACAATTCCAGTTAGTTTTTAAGAATTTCAGTTAGTTTTTTGACATTTCAGTCAGTTTTTAACGTTTCCAGATAGTTTTTAGGAATTCCAGTTAGTTTTTAAGAATTTCAGTCAGTTTTTTAACGTTTTCAGTTAGTTTTTCAGAATTTCAGTTAGTTTTTTGAAATTCCAGTCAGTTTTTTAATGTTTCCAAATAGTTTTTCAGAATTCCAGTTAGTTTTTTAGAATTTCAGTCTGTTTTTAACGTTTCAAGTTAGTTTTTCAGAATTCCAGTTAGTTTTTTAAAATTTCAGTCAGTTTTTAACTTTTACAGTTAGTTTTTCAGAATTCCAGTTAGTTTTTTAGAATTTCAGTCAATTTTTTAACGTTTCCAGTTAGTTTTTCAGAATTTCAGTTAATTCTTTGTAATTTCAGACAGTTTTTTTAACGATTTTCAGTTAGTTTTTTAACAAAGTTAGCATTTTTTTTTCAAATTCCAGTTAGTTTTCTAACAAAAATGTCTTCTTCTCGAAGAGGCAACTTAGGCAAGGAAACCGTTGGTTCTTCCTCCCATCATAACGAAGAAGAATCCGAATTTTTTGCGGAACCATTTTCACAAAATGAGCAACAGGTGGATGAAAATGTTGTTGAAAGTGGTAGAAGGGGTAGGGCGGCCGAGGCCGAGCTCGAGGTGGTCGTGCTCGGGGACAAGAACAAGAACAACCGCCAACGGTGCCACGTTCACATGCCCCTAGAGAGTCTACGTCCAACACTTTTACAATTCATTTTCGAAAAGAGCAAATTGATCCCGAGGACGACCGCTATTATCGAGCGCATTGCAACTATTGTTCAAAATCCTACCCATTTACGAAGGGTGGAGGGCATGGGTCACTTAACGTCTACACACGCACACAACATCCCGATAAACTTGGCATTTCGAGTGGTCAAACTCAATTAGCTCCAACCACCACCCAAGGTTCGTCTTTCGTCCTATTTAAATTTAATAAGGTCATTTATAGGCAAAAATTGGTCAAATTTGTTTGTGTTAAAGGACTTGCTTTTAACTTTGCGGATGATGAATTTTATGAAAGATTTATACGACTTTCTTTAAATCCCGCCGCCTCAAGAGTACCATGTTCGACTCTCGTACGTGATATTCATAAGGTGGTGTTGACATATCAAAAAACTTTAATTGAGGTTTTATCAAATTTACCAAACAAAGTTTCAATTTGTGTCGATGGTTGGAGTGATCATTGGCAAAGAAATAGTTATTTGGGTGTTACTTGCCATTGGATAGGTTATTCTTGGACTATCCAAAAAAGATTAATTGAATATGAAAATTTTGATCCCCCCCATACCGTCGAAGCAATTTGTTCAAAGTTGCGTGGAATTTTTTTAAAATATAAGATTACGAATAAAATATTTACTATTTCTTTTGATAATGCTAGTGCTAATATCGCTAGTTTACCGAATTTGATTAGAGTTTGTCAACCGTCATTTGGTGGTAAGTTTTTTCATATTAGATGTTTATGTCATATTATTAATTTATGTGTTAAAGATGGTTTGTATGCATTAGAAACATATGTTTCCCCAATTAGAGGGGCTCTTGACTATATTTCTATAAGAAATAGTGTTACAAAAAAATGAATTAAGTTTTTAAGAAATCAAAATCTTTGTGACAAATATTTTACTTTTGATGTTCCAACTAGGTGGAATTCCACCTATAAAATATTAAAAGATTGTTTTGAGTATAAAGATCTTCTTATGGATTTTTTTGCTACAATTGGTGATAATCAACCTTTATTTGCATATCAATGGAATGTATGCACTAATTTGTGTAAATTGGTAAAGATTTTTAACACCGCTACTTTGGCATTATCGGGAGTTTATTATCCAACTTTCATTTTGATTCTTGAGCAATGTATTGCAATTGTTACTAGTTTTAATAATTTAAAAGATTGCGTGGTTTTAAAATAATGCATTTTTTCCATGAGACAAAAGTGGATTAAATATTTTGCCACTATTCCGTCTTTATTTTTTGTTGCAAAAGTATTAGACACCCGTGTTAAATTAGATGAGTTGGAGTTCATTTTAGCTTTTTATTATACTAATTTATACCCCAAAGGTGACGGTGATCATGAAACTCCGTCGAATATTGTTGCTATTACAAAAAATGATTTTGTGTCTCTTTTTAACGAATATAATGCAATTCATGGAAATACTTCTCAAAATGTTGACTCAAGTACTTCTTCTCAAGATGTTGGTGGTAATTTAGTTGAGACGGATCCGTATCATTTTTTTTTTGCTAATTTGTATAGCAAAAAAGGTCCTTGAGTAGGGACTTCTTCTTCCTCTAACATTCCCTTGGAGATAGAAACATATTTCAACACTACTTTTGAATGGGATCAAAGTAGTTCAAATCCAAATAATTTTGATGTTTTAAAGTGGTGGTCAAGAAGGAACGAAAGTTATCCTATACTCTCTATAATTGCAAAAGAAGTCTTAGCTTCTCCCGCGTCAACGATGGCGGTCGAATCGGCATTTAGCATTAGAGGAAATGTTTTGGATGAAAGACGTTCCCAACTAACGGTTGAAAACTTGGAAAATCAATTATTACTTGGGGATTGGGCTAGATCGGAAAAGAGAGAACAAGATATGCCTTATGAAGAGGATACACTTGACCCAAAATATCAATACGATGTGGATGACTCTACAGGAAGTGAGTGAGGATTAGATTAATTTTTAATTTTAATTTTTTAGATTGGGTTTATTTTTATTGAATTGTAATAGTTAGGTTGAGGTAAAGGCTCCTAAATGTCCCCCCTTAATTATAAAAGGGTAAGGTTGGTTGTCCCCCTCTTTGTAATTTTATTTTAATTAATAAAATTTAAGGGTACCGTCCCTTTTTCTTTTATATAATTTCGTTTATTTTAAAAAGAGTTAGGTTTTATTTCTTTCAAAATTCATAACTTTTTATATAACTTTTTGCAAAAAATGTATGTAGTAAACAAAAGTCTAAAATAGTCTTCTTTATCCAAAAAAATAAAATAAAAAAAAAAGTTAACTTTTTTATAAAACTTAACAGAAACTGTTAAAAATCTGTTAAAAAGTTAACTGTTTTCTTCAAAAAAATGTTAAAAACTGTTTTTAACAGAAATATTTCTCAAAATAGCTTTGCTTAACCAACAAAAAAAACTGTTAAACACACTTTTCGTTAAAATTTCATTTCTTTAAAATTTCTTATCTTTTTTTATATAACTTTTTCCCAAAAAAAATCATTGATAACTAACATCTCAAATAGTATTCTTTATTCAAAAAAAAGCATATAGAGTACAAAAGTTAACAGAAACTGTTAACTATTCCGTTAAAAGGACTAATCTGAAAAAAAGGACTTCAGTTAACCGTTTTAACCGGATAAACCATGTTAACCGGTTATAACCGTTAACCGAATAATCGTAACCGTTAGTACACAGTTAAAGATTAGGTTACGGTTAAGACTTAACGGTTTTTTTAACCGGCGGCTATAACCGTTTGGACACGTCTAGGTGGAAGGGGTATGGATTTGAAAAAAAAATTGGGGGCATAAGGTGGGTTTTTTCCTTTTGATTTTTCTTTTATTAATGGGTAAATAACTTTTTATTTTTTTTCTATGAAATAATTATTTACTTTTTATAAAAAAATATATATACACACACACACACACACACACACACACACACACATATATATATATATACTCCCTCCGTCCCGGAACAATCTTCACAAACACTGTTTGCACTGGTTTTAAGGAGGGAGTATTATATTGAAAGTGTTGTGAGTGTGAAAATAAAATAGGAGAGAGAATGAGTGGAGAGAATAGTAAATTATAATGGTGTTGTGAGTATTAAAATAATGTAGGAGAGAGAATGAGTGGAGGAAATAGTAAAGATTCCTTTCCATTTTAGGTAAGTTTTAAATGTGTGAAGTAAGTTTTGGGACGCCCAAAAGGGAAAGTGTGAAGATTGTTCCGGGACGGAGGAGTATATATATATATATATATATATATATATATATATATATATATATATATATATATATATATATATATATATATATATATATATATATATATATATATATATATATATAAACTAATTGAGTATAAAAGAAGTTTAGAGGAGCAAAGTGTAATTGTGAAATATCAAGAAATAATTTAAGATTAATAAAAGTTAAGGGACTGATTTGAGAATAAGAAAAGTTAAGCGACTGATTTAAATTGATTGACATTATATTTATAATTTGTTTTTAATAAAAATATTTAGGATATACTATATATATATATATATATATATATATATATATATATATATATATATATATATATATATATATATATATATATATATATATATATATATATATATATATATATATATATATATATATATATATATATATATATATATATTAATATATATATTTAAATAGATATGTAACTTTTTTAATATAAAATGACAATTTAGCGACGAAACTATCCGTCGAGAAATTCCTCAATAATTTGGGATATAAAAATACAAATAAATATTGAAATTTTTTAATAAATATAGCGACGGAATAATCCGTCGCTAAAATAGTTCAAAAATAAAACGACCATTTAAATAGAGACGGAAAATTCGTTGCTAATCTGTCGTCATTTTTCTTGAATTGGTAATTGCCGACGGTTACAAAACATCGGCGACGGAAATGTCCGTCAGTAATCAAATGGAAATCCGTCGATATTCCGTCGAAAGATTTTACCGACGCACGTTTTAACAACGAAATTTTTACGTCGAAAATTTGTCGCTAATTTGATTTAGCGACGGATTTGTGTATTTGCCGACGGAAAAATCCATCGGTATCTGCCTGTTTTCTTGTAGTGATTCACCCCCGAAAATATCTTCAACTTTTGAAAAAAATAATTTAATTGTCTTGATTCTATATATCAAGGTTATTTCAATATCTTAACTATCTCTTGTCGTACTAATCGAGTTAGTAGTCATATATAAACCCAACTTGCTATTTGTTTTTGTTTAAAAGTCTTTACATGTTTCTTCCTCGAAAACTTCTTCACACCATGAAACTCATTTCGAATCACCTCATCATCTATTTTATTATATTTCTCATTCTTTTAATGTCCAATGAATGTAAGCTTATATTTCTCCATATCTAGATGTTTACACAGACACGCGCGCATACACACATATATATGTATATATGTCTATCGATATGTAGAATACGTGTATGTGTTGTTGGAAAAATAGTGTGTTTGAAGGAAATTAATGAATTAATTTCTAAAGGGTAATTTTGTCAAATTACTTAATTGGCTTGTGTTTGTGAAATAAAATATTTAATTGTCCAAAATGGTTTTTGGATGAATTAAATATGAATGCTCAAAGTATGTGGTCCATATTTTGCTAATAAATTTTGATTTTGTAAATCAAAAATGGTTTTGATTTTAACTGATATGATCGGCCGAGCAGAGTGTTAACTCGCCCGAGCATAGCATGGCAGAATGACAAAGTCTCTGGACAGTCATGCTCGGCCGAGGCATATGCCTTGCTCGACCGAGCAGATCCTAGCAAAAGTTTCTGGACAGCCTTGCTCGGCCGAGCAAGGTATATGACTCAGCTGAACAGCTCCTGAGCAGATATGTAACATCTAAGTATTAAATGTGAAAAACTGAAACGAAAATTATTATGGCTAATATTTTCGAATTAATGGTGTTTAATTTCGTAATAAAATTGTTTATTACATAATTAAAACCATTTGACTTTCAGTTTTTAATCTTGGTTGATTGAATATGTTTAAATAGTTGTTTGCCAACAACATTTAAAAGACTACTACAAGGAAGAACAAACACCCTGAGAGAAAACACCTTTCTTCTGAATTCCTCCTCCATAGCAATTTGTTGCATCTTATTTATTCTTCCTTTGGCCTCCTAGTTTGCATTATAGAAGAAGAGGTGATCTAGTCCAAGCACAATTCAACTCGCCGGGAACTTAGGTGCAAAGTGCCCCCGGTTCGCACGTTCTATCCTGGGAGACAAGCAACCCAAGCAAACTCAAGCACACTCGGTGAGGGGTCGAATATGTCTTAAGGAGACAGTGGTTTCATTGGGCTCGTGCATCAAATTCAACAACTTATCCTTTGTATTTTCAGTTTATAGTTTAATCGTATTTTATTTACATTTTTCTGTAATTGTTTTCCTCGGCACCTTGTAACAATCTTAAGACATACCCCTAATTGAGGGAGTCGATTACAGATCTTTTTTAAATAGAAAATACTAACTAAGTTGTTGTGTTTCAGATGGCGACTGATACCAACACCGTGGAGACCCAAATTGGATCCCAAACTAATCCCCAAACGGGAAACTGAATTGGCTATTCTGTTGTGACTAAGACAATCCATATCCCGACCCCTCATGCTGAAAAGCCCGAGAAGTTTGTTGGCCACGATTTTAAACGTTGGCAACAAAAGATGCATTTCTATCTCACTACCTTGAACTTGGCGAAATATCTGAAAGAGGATATGCCAAAGGTAAGTGAGAATGAAACCAATGTTACAACCTTGGCTGCGGTTGAAACATGGAAGCATGGGGAATACTTGTGCAGAAACTATGTCTCAATTCGCTTTCAGATTCTCTTTACAATGTGTTCAATGAAAAGAAATCTGCAAAGGAATTGTGGGGGTCGTTGGACCACAAATATAAGATTGAGGATGCGGGAACAAAGAAGTTCATTGTTGCCCATTTTCTTGATTTTAAGATGGTGGACAGCAAGAGTGTGAAATCTCAATTTGATGAGTTTCAAACTATTTTGCACGAGATTCATGTCGGGGGTATGATCATAAGTGAAAGCTTCCAAGTGGCTGCAATTATTGAGAAATTGCCTCCATCTTGGAATGATTTCAAGAATTACCTTAAGCATAAGCGAAAGGAAATGGATGTGGAAGGAATCATCCTTCGTTTGAGTATTGAAGAGAACAATAGAGCCGCTGAAAAGAAGTTTGTTTCTAGTGTAGCTAAGGCCAATGTTGTGGAACATGGTCAAAGCTCCAAAGGCAAAAGCTTTGGGAAGGGAAAAGGGAAGGTTGTGACAACTTCCAAGCGTTCCCACTTAGGAGCAAAAGGTGGTGTTTCCAAGAAGAAGTTCTTAGGAACTTGTTTAAATTGTGGTGGTGAAGGCCACAAGGCTCATGCTTGCAAGTTGCCCAAGAAGGCTCGTGAGGCAAACATGGTGGAAGGCATTGCTAGGGACGTGTCCGAGATGCACCTCGCAGCTGTGATTTCTGAGGTGAACTTGGTGGGTTCAAACCCAAATCAATGGTGGATTGACACCGGCGCTGCTAGACATGTGTGCTCCAATAGAGACATGTTTAGTACTCTTGTTGCTAAGGATGGCGAGAAGCTATTCATGGGGAATTCAGCCACTTCTGAGATCAAAGGTTTGTAGGTAAAGGCTATGTCAATGATAGACTTTTTAAGCTAAGTGTAATGGTGGTTAAGCCAAAAGCTAATGATATGAATATCTCTTCCGTTTACTTGCTTGAGTCATCTAATTTGTGGCATGGTAGACTTGGTCATGTTAATTTTGATTCTATACGTCGTTTGACAAAAGTAAATTCTATTCCAAAATTTAAAGTTGATTGTAAACAAAAATGTAAAATTTGTGTAGAAGCAAAATTAACAAGAAAATCATTCCATTCAGTTGAAAAACATAGTGAACCACTTGAATTGGTTCACACGGACTTATGTGACTTTAAATCTACACAATCACGAGGCGGTAATAAGTACTTCATAACTTTTGTAGATGATGGCACAAAATATTGCTATGTGTATCTTCTAAAAAGTAAAGATGAAGCTATAGAGTGTAGGTGTTAGTGCCCTAGGCCTATAGAGATAGACCTTTATGTAATGTCATTGTTCATTTATATATGAGATTGCTTCTTTGATTATTATATGTGTTTGCATGTTTAGTTATAATAATCGTGTCCCTAGTACTTATGAAGCACTAGTATGAAGTCTAATGGATAATCATGTGATGATTATATGCATGGAGATGCACATTAGATTCATGGGTACTTGTTAGAGAACAAGGTACTGGACTTGATCCATTATGAGATTTATGTCATGATCATATGTCATAATTAAATCTCATATAGTCATATCATTGATATCCTTTGACCTGAGATTATCATCGTCTTCCGCTCGATGAATATCATGTTTGATATAGTTTAACGTTGTCTTTAACCGGATGACAATAAGGGCTATCATTGGCATGGTATGATTCTTGTTGGGAAGAATGATAAGTCAAGATGGAAATTGTCCCTCGTAAAGAGAGATGTTTACTAGGCCACTCGTAAGTAAGATTGATGTAGTGCATGGCCATGCCCGAATGAATTAATGTGATTAATATCATTCGATTAATCAATTTACTTGGTAACGAGAAAGCATTGAACAATATGAGTTGACGTGGACCATGACTCATGTTCAATATAACATCGTGTGACAATGGGATTGTGATATGTTCTATGTAGGAAAATCGAACTTGATATTATACTATTTGGGTAGGCATGATGGCTTGCTAGAGTCCGCTCATGTCTTATGAGGATCGATATGATCGGACTCATTTCCAACATAGTATGGTCCTATGGGGTCACACGCATCGAACGAATTGTCAAAAATGAAGAAAATGGGTTTTCTGTGCTCAGGGGACGACTCGTCCCCATGACTGAACCAAGTCGTGCCTTATGAAGGGACGCCAGGATCAGTGGGGGTGTCCTGAGGGACGACTCGTGCTCTGGGGCACGAGTCGTGCCCAAAGGGACGACTCGTCCCGTGAGCAAAGCCAAGTCGTGCCCTATGAGGGGACGCCAGAATCAGTGGAAGGTCACAAGGGGACGACTCGTGCCCTGGGGGACGAGTCATCCCGTCGTGCCTGGACTGATACGTAAATGACCTAATTTTAGGGTTTTCGCAAAGGGATTTTATTTGTAACGTATAAATAGTTGCCCCTGGTTGCCCTAGCCATCATTAGAACGTTTTGGCTTGAGAGAAACACTAAAAGTGAGAGATTTCAATTGAGAATTGAGAATCAAACACTACCAAATCCATTGTTCTTCATTGATTGAAAGGTGTTTCAATCAATAGGATCTAGCAATCCTCCTAGAAGAGTTCTAGGATTCGTTCATCGCGTGGATACACATAGAGGATCTTCGCTCGTCAAGATCTTTGGTTCGTGATTCCCGTTCATTCATCAAGGATTAACAAGGTCGTTCAATCTGGTGTTGGGTCAAGTTTATCAAAGGCAAAAGCATTCAAGGTTGGTATTTCTATTTCATCTTTCTTAATTATTCATCTAGAACGGATTCTAGGGCTTGGGGTTTTTCGAGTTATTGCTTATTCCGTTGCGCATGGACCCTCGGAAACCCTACAGTGGTATCAGAGCCCCGTTCATGATGCTTAGTTAGATAATCATGATAATTGTGTAATATGATTATATGAATTTTCATGATGTGCATGATCTAGAATATGAAATTGTATGAGTTTTACTTGTGAAGTAATTGTATATATAGATATACCATGATTATGAAATTGTAATATATGATTAATATGATTAATCTAGATTATGGGATGTCAATTTCATTAATATGATTAATGTGATTAATCTAGGATGTTTGTGAAGTATTACTTGGTATATTGGCTGGACACCAAAACCTTCCCCACAGGCACTTTGATGGAAGTGTGGGATAAACTTGGAGCACGTGGCCGCGTACTAGTAATTACTGATCAAATGTGATATGTGTTGCATCATTCCATATTCATAATTATGCTCATATAGTTTTCATGAATCAACCTTGGGATGTAATTGATAAGCATGAAAAATTGAACCTTCTTTGTAATTTGAGTTTGTTTATGCCACCCATGTTTAAACACTTGTGAGTACATGGATAGTTTCATGTAGGCTATGCCACAGCGAGGTACATTGATTCTATCTTTGTATGATCAAGATGAGCAAACAGTGATTGCTATACGTTTAACATGGTTGAACTCAATTAGGCTATCAAAACAGTTTTGGGCCTAAGGCATAAGATGAGATTGAAACATGTGACATATGATGTCTATAATCTCATAATGATCTAAGAGTCATATATAGATATGATTGATACAAGTTATCTACCTTTTTAGTTTAATTTTGAGCAAATGTGCCATAGCCGACTTGAAATTAAATTAAAGTTGGGTCTTAGCCTATTAAATTATATTATACATGTTTGTATAAGAAGGTTATATAATTTAGTGGGAGTATTTGTGAAATACGTTAATTAATCTCTTAAAAGAATTGGTACTTATATGTGTTCATATCTTGTTGCATATCTTTGTAGATCAATGGCTGTAAACAATAATCAAAACATGTCATCGCGATCGTCCTTGAGAAGGACAAGTTAGAGGAGAATGGCAATAACTATGTGGATTGGATCCGCAGTTTGGGAATTGTTCTCAAACAGGAAAGGAAGTTGTACATTCTCGATGGACCCGTTCCACCCGAGCCGGCTACTAATGCAACTAAAGCGGAAAGGGACCAACATAAGAAGCATGTGGATGATTATATTGATGTTGGTTGCCTGATGCTTGCTACCATGTGTAAGGCTCTTCAGAAGGACCTTGTACACATGGAAGCCTATGATTTGGGAAATCATTTGAAGGAAATGTTCCAGTTGCAAGCACGTACGGAAAGGTTTGACACTATGAAGGCTCTTCATTCATGCAAGATGATTGAAGGACAACCTGTTGGGCCTCATGTGTTGAAGATGAAGGGTGACCTCGAACACCTTGAGAGGCTTGGGTATCCTATCCAGTTAGAGCTGGCTACGGATATGATATTGCATTCACTCCCTGAGAGTTATAATCAGTTTGTTCTGAATTATAACATGAATGGGATGAATAAATCTCTGTCTGAATTGCATGGGATGCTAAAGAATGCGGAGAACAATATTACCAAGAAAACCAATCAAGTGTTGATGGTGAATAAAGGAAAAGGGTTCAAAAACAAGGGTAAAGCAAAAGTTGCTAAACCGGAGGCAAAGGTTGCCGTTGCTGAGAAGCCTAAACCCAAATCCCAAAAGGATGCGGTGTGCTACCATTGCAAGGAAACTGGGCATTGGAGGCGTAATCGCAAGCTTTATCAGAAGGACTCGAAGAAGAAGGGCAATGAGATTGCCATGACTTCAGGTATCTATGTGATAGATATTTTACTTTCTACCTCTAGTTCTTGGGTATTAGATACCGGATGTGGATCTCACATTTGCCTAAATGTGCAGGGACTAAAGAATAGAAGGTTGCTCAAAGAGGGTGAAGTAGATCTACGGGTTGGAAATGGAGCAAGAGTTGTTGCATTGGCCGTAGGGACTTACGAAGTCACTTTACCAAGCGGATTAATTTTAGTTTTAAATAACTGTTATTATGTTCCGGATTTGAGCAGAAACATTATTTCTATTTCATGTTTAGACAATGAGGGTTACAATTTTCTTATTGCGAATAAGAAATTTTCAATTTATTTGAATGACATGCTTTATTGTGTTGCTCATTCTTTTAATGGCCTTTATGTCTTGGATGTTGAGAATAATGTTGATAATGTCTATCATGTTAGTAAGAAATCCAAACCAAATAATGTGAATGACACATATAAATGGCATTGCCGTCTTGAGCACATAAACGAGAAACGCATCTCTAAACTCCATAAAGATGGATATTTAGACTCATATGATTATGAATCATATGATGTTTGCGAGTCTTGTTTATTGGGCAAGATGACTAAAGCACCTTTTACTAAGAGTAGTGAAAGGGCTAGTGATTTGTTGGCTCTCGTACATACTGATGTATGTGGACCAATGAATAGCATTGCTAGGGGAGGATTTCGATACTTCATAACGTTCACTGATGACTTATCCAGATATGGCTACGTCTATCTGATGAAGTACAAAAGTGAAGCATTTGAGATATTTAGAATATTTCAAAGTGAAGTACAAAATCAACTTGGCAAAACTATTAAAACACTTCGATCCGATCGAGGTGGTGAATATTTGAGCCAAGAATTTGACGATCATCCGAAAAGTTGTGGAATTGTTTCGTAACTTACTCCACCCGGAACACCACAATGGAATGGTGTGTCCGAGAGGAGAAATCGAACTCTATTAGATATGGTTCGATCGATGATGAGTCAAGTGAACCTTCCTATTTCCTTTTGGGGACATGCACTGGAAACAGCTGCTTTCACACTTAACAAGGTCCCTACTAAATCGGCTCCTAAAACCCCACATGAGATGTGGCATGGAAGAAAGCCTAGCTTATCTTTCATGAAGATTTGGGAATGTGAGGCTTATGTAAAGAAATTGGTTTCTGAACATAAACTTGCACCTAGATCTGATAAATGTATTTTCGTTAGTTATCCTAAGGAAACGAAAGGATATCAATTTTACAACCAATCCGAGAACAAAGTGTTTGTTGCTCGACACGGTGTCTTTCTAGAGAAAGAGTTTCTCTCTAAAGAAACTAGTGGGAGTAAAATTGATCTTGAAGAAATTCAAGAACCTGAAAATGACATAGAGCCAGTAGTAGAGACGGAACTAAATTCACAAGCTGTTGTGGAACCGGTTCAAGATACACAAGTTCTTCGCAGATCGGATAGGATACGATCCGAACCTGAGAGATATGGATTTCTCATGACGGAAAGTAATGAAATAGAAATCATTGAGAATGATGAACCTACTTCCTATCAAGAGGCGATGTCCACTCCTGATTCGGACAAGTGCCTAGGAGCCATGGAATCCGAAATCAAATCCATGTACGATAATCAAGTTTGGAACTTGATTGATCCACCCGAAGGTGTAAAAACCATAGGGTACAAGTGGGTTTTCAAAAAGAAAACCGACATGTATGGGAAGGTACATACTTATAAGGCTAGGCTAGTTGCTAAGGGGTATAGGCAGATTCATGGCGTTGACTATGATGAAACCTTTTCGCCCGTAGCAATGCTTAAGTCTATTAGAATCTTAATTGCCATAGCCGCATATTACGACTATGAGATATGGCAAATGGACGTCAAAACAGTGTTTCTTAACGGAAACCTACTTGAGGATGTATACATGATACAGCCTGAAGGGTTTGTCGATCCAAAGGATTCTAACAAAGTGTGTAAGTTGCAGAGATCCATTTATGGATTGAAGCAAGCTTCCCGGAGCTGGAATCTACGTTTTGATGAATCAGTCAAAGAGTTTGGCTTCATCAAAAACGAAGATGAACCTTGTGTATACAAGAAGATAAGTGGGAGCATAGCGCTATTTCTGGTATTGTATGTCGATGACATCTTGCTCATTGGAAACAATGTTCCTTCACTTGAGACTGTAAAGTCCTGGTTAGGAAAATGTTTCTCAATGAAAGATATGGGTGAGGCGGCTTATATCCTTGGTATCAAGATCTATAGAGATAGATCAAGAAGGATGATTGGTTTGAGTCAGAGTACATATATTGACAAGGTCCTTAGAAGATTCTGTAGACACCCCATTCTGAACCAATAATTCATGATTACACTACTCTTCGTCTCTCTTTTATGTTTTGATGAAAGCATATCAGTTTCGTCATGTTTCGTTAAGTTTCTAACTAACCTCGTTAGTTTTGGATCTAACTGACTAACGGAATAAACTGAAGAGGACAAAATAGTCATCAGACTAGATATTTCGCACGAGATATCATATCTCGCGCGAGATATCCCCTCGACAGGATGTGCAGAATCACAATTCTTCTCCGTCCCAAACTCTTTTCTTGATAAACCTCATCTAATCCGGTTCTCCAATCAGAATTGAGTTCTGGAAGCTTCCTAGGAGTGTTTTATCTCTCCACCTCTACCTCTTAAACCCCTATAAATATTTGGTGACTTCCACTGTTTCAAAGGTCCAGAATTCCACACAACACACACAATTTGTTGGTTTCTCTCCACGAAAGATTCCTTCAAATCACTCACAAAACCTCCCTAAAATTACCTAAAGTTTGTTTATCAACCCTGTTGATCAACAAACATCCAAACCCGAATCAAGGATTGAGGCGAAGCTCTGTCCGCATCAAAATTTGACTCTCATATTGAGTCGAAACTCTGCCCAAATCACTTCTCGATCGAGAAAACATCTTAGAACCACGTTCTAAATCAAATCCTCCCTAAACTAGGTAAACTCCTATACTTTTACTCTTTTCTTCTTAATCTCTCTCTATTGGCTTTTAGAGTGGTGTAATCCCATCAAAAGGATTAGCCTAGAGTCCCTTCAATCGATGAAGGCGATCTCGAAGTGTACAATCCGACATTCCTAATCAAGAAATTGATTAGGGATTTCTTGTTCTTTATTTAATTAGTAATTAAAAAGATTGATAATACTCAATTGGCAAGACCGATCTCCGGATTGGGTGGAATGGATGCTCCTCGACCTACCCATTCGATAACTTAACCCCCGAACCCTCAAATCTCTTTTAAAAATGGTTTTCCTATGTTTCCAAACGAATAATATAGGTGGCGACTCTAAAAAGATAAAATTCTTTCTCACAACGCTAACAGTGGCGACTCCGTTGGGGACAATTAATTAAGAGGGTTAGACTTGCGTTACAATTGAGTATTATCAATTTTTTATTTTTCTGTAAAAATTCTGATTTTTCTGGATTTTTTGGAATTTTTCGGCACTGTTTTCAAAAAAAAAACTGTTCAAATACTTATCCCGCGCGAGATATACTAATCTCGCGCGAGATTAGTACGCGGCTCAAAAACAAATTAATCTTGCTTGCTGTTTGGCGGCGGGCATCATTGAATATTCAAAAAAGAAAGTAGGTCACCTTTCTTAAAAGGTTGACTGAATTAAAAAAAAAAGTCATCAAACCTTGGCCGTTGACCGTATATTCAAGGGTTGACCAAAATAAAATAAAACAATTTGCAGTTGACTTTTCTAAAGTATTTGACTGCACAAAAAAAAAACAAAAAACAGTTTTCGAAAACTTCCAAAATAAATCCAGAAAAGTCAAAATAAATTATTGTTACTTTGCTAACTCTATTTTGCAGGGTAGAATAAATTTTAATTACTCGAACTATATAACTGCGTGCGATTGAATTATTTTAATTTTTTACCGGTCCACGGAGGACTCGGGAGTTGTAATTAATTAATTTAATTCTCTCTCTCTCTTTAAGTGGAACTACGACGGCCTGAGTCTTCCTAATTTGGGAGAAACGTAGGCAACCACTTGGTGCGGCCATTATCTGTTTTCTTTTGTTTTCAAAAAAAAAAACTTTCTATTTTACTCTATCACCTAGATTGACTCTCACACACGCGCACTCATATATAACTGTCATTGCACTACATACCCTCTATAAACCCGGGACCCACACTAAGGACGGATGACGGTAACCACCTAGTCGCCGGTCTCTCCGAAGTTGGATCATCCCACTCCGCGTATTCAATCCACCTAGATTGTCATATCGCGGGGAGCCTAGCCTTCCAGCCCTGCATCGCCACATATCATGTAGATTGACTTTTTAAGACACTCCTTGACCGGTCGGTTTGATCTTGGAGTCCTTGTAATCTCTTGTCAAGATCGTTTCGTGCAATAATCCACGGAAAAGAAATCAATAAATTGTCGCTTCGAAATTGTCCCTTCGGAAACGTCCCTACGGTTGTCCCTTCGGATTTGCCCCTAAAAAGAGAAAATTTTATCATCAAAATTATTGCACAAAACTTGATGTTACTTTGGATTACTCCGACCCCTAGGTCCCTAGGTTTGGTTCTTGAACTTTAGAAACCCCCAAAACGGATTTTCCGTCCGACCAAAATTAGGATTAAAATCAGAAAATTGTGACTTTCCGTGGTGAAGTCTCGCGCGAGACTACTTGTCTCGTACGAGATAAGTGTTCGGTCTTTTCGTGTTTTGGCCAAAACCTTCAAACCTTCAAGCCTTCATTCACCCTATTCAGCCGACTTGTTGGGACTCGATCATGGTTTAACACGGTTGCTACACGTCTAGGTTCTTCGCCAAAGCTCGACACGATGTCTGCTTCTCCTTCTACCACCGAGGCCGATTTCAACGATGCTAAGGTCCAACTCATCGAAGCCATGACTAGGTTGGATGAACAAAGTAAGCAAATTGATGAGAAAAACGCCCAAATGGCCGCCCTCATGAAAGAACTCAACGATTTGAAAGTCAAGAAAGAAATAAAGCAAAAGCAGAAAGTGGAATCCTCCTCCGATGAAGAGGAATCCTACACCAAAGTGAATAAGAAAACCAAGAAGTCAAGCAAGAAAAAGGAAGAATCCAATTCATCCTCTTCCTCATCATCCTCCGATGACGAAGGACATACCTCCAAGGGCACTAAAATCAAGAAATAAGGCAGTGGTGAAACTACTAAACTTGGTGACCATGTTACTAAGAACTACCTCGAAAAGAAGCTTGTGACTCTTGACACTTCCAAGGGGTCATTCGTTCCATTTGATCCTGATGCTCTTCAACAATCCATCACCAAGTTTCCTCGCAAGTACAAGACACCCGATATTGCCAAGTTCAATGGTACTACCTGTCCTCGAGCTCATGTTGAGACCTACACTTGGGCCATGCTTCCAATGGGCGTTGATAACACAATCTTGGCCCAATGCTTTCCTCAAACTTTAGAAGGTGCTGCAAGGGATTGGTACATGTCTCTTCCTACGACTACAAGGCTTGATTGGTCATCCGCATGTTTGGTCTTTCAAAGGCAGTTTGAAGACAACTCCACTTACCGCCCTACTAGGAGGGATCTTGAACAAACCAAGCAACATGCAAATGAGTCTTTTGCTGAGTTTGCTAGAAGATGGAGACTCAAACTTACTGAAATTGTCGAAAGGCCTACTCTCAAAGAGCAAATCCACATCTTCCTTCAATGCCTTCGTGATGAATTTCAAGAGAAGCTCTCCGGTAACTACTTTCCTAGTTTCAATGAACTCCTCGAGTCCGGAATTAGGGTTGAGGACTTCCTAAAAAGCAAAAAGAAGGAAAGTACTTTCCGCTACAACAAGCCCACCACAAGTAAGGATGCTTCAGTCAATGCTATTGCACTCAGCCGCCCCAACACCGGAAAGTATTCTGCTGTCCCTCCTCCCGAAAAGAAAAAGAGGCACTACGACAAAATTGAAAGAATCACTCAAGAAGAACTCTTCGATGTGCTTGTCCAGAATGAAAAAATCAAACCAAGGGAAGGTGGTCCTCCGAAGGATATGGGTCCGAATCATGCTCATCACTTATTCTGCAAGTACCACAACTTCACCGGCCATGACACCAACTCTTGCCACCACTTGAAGGACATCATCCAAGACCTCTTTGACAATGGAGATCTAGAACGTCCCAACGTCATCACTAATCCTCTCCCTCGCAATCCATGACGAAGATGAAGCTCCAAGAAGAAATCTACACTTACCACTTTGGAGCTACCACTATCCTCTCCCTTTCTCCTTTGATAGAAGTAGATTAGGTTTTAAATTTCCAAGTATGAACTCAAAGAGTCGTTCTGTGTTTCTAGTACTTCTCGCCTCCTCTAGTTTGTGTCTTCTAAACTATCGAGTCTGTTCTTAAATTTCTCAATAAATTAAAGTATTTTCTTTTCCTAAACACTTCCCCTAAAGTTGTTCTACCTCATGAATATCATTCAACTCATGCAAAATAATGGACCTTCCATTCCTTAAATCATCGCAAAAATAGAGACTTCTAAGCGAGTTTAAGAATAAAGTTATCCTTAGGAAGCTTAAGGGCTAAACATTACCCCTACTGAAAGTCAAAGGTCAACAAACGAAGGAAGCCAAAGGCACTGCTATCAACATTCATCCCAAGAAGAGTGGGGCTACTCAACTCAAGGCTTTGAGAGTACAAAAATAATTAAAAAGCTCGCTAGGACGAAACTCCTCAAATCGTCCTAGGCAAAAAAAAAAAAACTCTCAAGCCTTCATCGCCCCACAACAAGGATGTAATTTCAACAAAGGCAAGAAGGACTCTCCCACAAAGAAGAGGAGTCAAGTGATACCAACAAAAAAAAAGAGGATTCCTCAAAATCCTCCTACATCAAGTGAAGAAGACTTTCAGTATCAAGAAAAAATGTTTACCCTTAAGTCATACTAACGATTGGCTTTCTTCTCAAACTTATTTAGGAACTTCTAGATGACACGGTCCATTAAAAGGTAGAATAACTTTTCTAGATCCTTGAACCAAATAGCATTCCTTGTTGAGTCTAGGGGCTTTCTGTTAGCCACTCTCATACACACTCTTGAATTCCAAGCATCAAAACTGGGGCTTCCTATCCTTTCCTCCCCTAGTCAATCTCTATTTCAACTCTTCAAAATAATTGAATCTGCATTAGGGGCTTTCCTCTTTGCTCCTCACTCTCATCATCAGAGAATACACTTCTCCAAAAAATCAATGCTTGGATCACCTTCCAAAGAATGGAGTCCGTCTCTCCTAAACTAACTTGAGACCTCATTTCTCTCTCCTCAATAAGATTCTCTCCTCTGAGTTCTCTTCGAGTTACATACTATTCAAAAAAAATGAAAAAAAAGGACGCAAAAGAGATGCCCGCTAGATTGAAAACCTGAAAGGGCGGTCTAGGCAAAAAACAGGGTGCGTCACTAAGAAAAAAAAAATCAAAGGACAAAGGGAGAGTATTCTTCAACCTTCTTCATCGAACATCATTCGATCTTCTTCAATTCAAATCAACAAGGAGAGTCTTCTTCAATCACCTTCAAATCAAGAGAACAGCTTCACAAAGTCATCTACCACTTGCAAGCAACTTGGGGCTTGAGACACCAAAGGGCCTTGGACATAAAGCCATTACGACAGTCGACAGATTTGTAGTCGTTTGCCTCCTAGAGACACGACTCAAAGGAGAAGTAAGAATGAAGATTCTCAACAGACCTAGATGTGTTCACACAAGGATACTCACCGAACGAAATTCTACAACAATACATCCTTGCTGACTAGCAACAGATTCTGCATAAACCTGATTTGGTCCCAACTTGTCAAACACAAGTTCACTCATATAGTTCACCCATCTCAAATACAAATCCATACAAATTTCCCTACATTTCCATATACCATATACTCATACATAAAGTCACCACCAAAATGTCCGATCGGCCATTTACACGAACAGACGTGTGCACCACCACGTAAGTCCAGTTAAACAACTAAAATCTGGAAAATCTATTTGGAATCTTTATGTGCTGACAGGTACAGAAAGGTGAGAATCATTCGGGTCCATCCGAGACCATCATGCATATATCCTTGCATTACAGGGGCCGACCGAACCTTCATTTCAACCTACAGCTTCAAAGTCCGTGACCTCGGCAACATCAACAAAGTCTGTGATGGCAGCAAACTTCAAAGTCCGTGACCTCGGCAACATCAACAAATTCTGTGATGACAGCAAACCTCAAGTCCATGACCTCGGCGACACCAGCAAAGTCTGTGACGGTAGCAACTTCAAGTCCGTGACCTCGGCATCAACTAAAAAGTCTGTGATGGCAGCAAACTTCAAGTCCGTAACCTCGGCAACAACTTCAAGTCCGTGACCTCGGCAACAACTTCAAGTCCGTGACCTCGGCAACAACTTCAAGTCCGTGACCTCGGCAACAACTTCAAGTCCGTGACCTCGGCAACGACAACAAAGTCCGTGACCTCGGCAACAACGGCAATGTCAGTAACCTCGGGCGGCACACTTCAACAACTTCATCAACAAATGGGTATCTTCAGAATTGGGTCAAGTCTTTTGATTCCTCAGTATGATTTTACCTTTTCAAAAAAAAATCCCTCTTCGATTTTCAAAAGTGATTTTCAAAATACCTAAAATAGCCTTTTTAGTGTTTTGGAGTCGAACTACGTTTGGTCTGATTCTCTCTTAGAGATACGTAGGCAGCCGTGCGGCACGACCATCCCAATGTTCAGAATGATGTCTTTTCTATCGACGACACTTCTTCTTTCATAAGACCTGTCGCCGAGGGGCTCTGTAGACACCCCATTCTGAACCAATAATTCATGATTACACTACTCTTCGTCTCTCTTTTATGTTTTGATGAAAGCATATCAGTTTCGTCATGTTTCGTTAAGTTTCTAACTAACCTCGTTAGTTTTGGATCTAACTGACTAACGGAATAAACTGAAGAGGACAAAATAGTCATCAGACTAGATATCTCGCACGAGATATCATATCTCGCGCGAGATATCCCCTCGACAGGATGTGCAGAATCACAATTCTTCTCCGTCCCAAACTCTTTTCTTGATAAACCTCATCTAATCCGATTCTCCAATCAGAATTGAGTTCTGGAAGCTTCCTAGGAGTGTTTTACCTCTCCACCTCTACCTCTTAAACCCCTATAAATATTTGGTGACTTCCACTGTTTCAAAGGTCCAGAATTCCACACAACACACACAATTTGTTGGTTTCTCTCCACGAAAGATTCCTTCAAATCACTCACAAAACCTCCCTAAAATCACCTAAAGTTTGTTTATCAACCCTGTTGATCAACAAACATCCAAACCCGAATCAAGGATTGAGGCGAAGCTCTGTCCGCATCAAGATTTGACTCTCATATTGAGTCGAAACTCTGCCCAAATCACTTCTCGATCGAGAAAACATCTTAGAACCACGTTCTAAATCAAATCCTCCCTAAACTAGGTAAACTCCTATACTTTTACTCTTTTCTTCTTAATCTCTCTCTATTGGATTTTAGAGTGATGTAATCCCATCAAAAGGATTAGCCTAGAGTCCCTTCAATCGATGAAGGCGATCTCGAAGCGTACAATCCGACATTCCTAATCAAGAAATTGATTAGGGTTTTCTTGTTCTTTATTTAATTAGTAATTAAAAGATTGATAATACTCAATTGGCAAGACCGATCTCCGGATTGGGTGGAATGGATGCTCCTCGACCTACCCATTCGATAACTTAACCCCCGAACCCTCAAATCTCTTTTAAAAATGATTTTCCTATGTTTCCAAACGAATAATATAGGTGGCGACTCTAAAAAGATAAAATTCTTTCTCACAACGCTAACAGATTCAGCATGGAAAATTCTAAGAGAGGATACTTGCCAATGGGACATGGCATTACTCTTAGCAAGACTCATTGTCCTAAGACAAATGATGAGCGAAAGAGGATGAGTGATATACCATATGCTTCGGCAATTGGGTCTATCATGTATGCCATGTTATGTACTAGACCTGATGTCTCGTACGCTCTAAGCGCAACGAGTAGATACCGATCGATCTGGTGAGAACCATTGGATAGCTGTCAAGAATATCCTTAAGTACTTGAGAAGGACTAAGGATGTATTCTTGGTATTTGGAGGAATGGAAGATGATCTGGTTGTAAAGGGTTACACAGATGCAAGCTTCCAAACCGACAAAGATGACTATAGATCGCGATGGTTTTGTGTTTATGCTAAATGGAGGTGCCGTTTGTTGAAAGAGTTCCAAGCGAGCACCGTTGCAGATTCTACAACGAAGCCGAATACATAGCAAAGCATCGATGCGGCTAAGGAGGCGGTTTGGATCAAGAAGTTCGTTAGTGACTTAGAAGTCGTTCCGAGTATCACTAACCCGATAGAGCTGTTTCGTGACAACAATGGTGCTATTGCCCAAGCAAAAGAACCAAGGTCACATCAGCGATCCAAACACATTTTGAGACGCTTCCACCTCATTCGAGAAATCTGTGAAAGGGAGGACGTCAAGATATGCAAGGTACCAACGGATGACAACATCTCGGACCCTCTCACCAAGCCTTTACCACAAGCTAAACATGATGGTCATGTTAGGTCCATGGGTATAAGATACATGAATGATTGGGCCTAGTGCAAGTGGGAGGACTGTAGGTGTTAGTGCCCTAGGCCTATAGAGATAGACCTTTATGTAATGTCATTTGTTCATTTATATATGAGATTGCTTCTTTGATTATTATATGTGTTTGCATGTTTAGTTATAATAATCGTGTCCCTAGTACTTATGAAGCACTAGTATGAAGTCTAATGGATAATCATGTGATGATTATATGCATGGAGATGCACATTAGATTCATGGGTACTTGTTAGAGAACAAGGTAATCGGACTTGACCCATTATGAGATTTATGTCATGGTCATATGTCATAATTAAATCTCATATAGTCATATCATTGATATCCTTTGACCTGAGATTATCATCGTCTTCCGCTTGATGAATATCATGTTTGATATAGTTTAACGTTGTCTTTAACCGGATGACAATAAGGGCTATCATTGGCATGGTATGATTCTTGTTGGGAAGAATGATAAGTCAAGATGGAAATTGTCCCTCGTAAAGAGAGATGTTTGCTAGGCCACTCGTAAGTAAGATTGATGTAGTGCATGGCCATGCCCGAATGAATTAATGTGATTAATATCATTCGATTAATCAATTTACTTGGTAACGAGAAAGCATTGAACAATATGAGTTGACGTGGACCATGACTCATGTTCAATATAACATCGTGTGACAATGGGATTGTGATATGTTCTATGTAGGAAAATCGAACTTGATATTATACTATTTGGGTAGGCATGATGGCTTGCTAGAGTCCGCTCATGTCTTATGAGGATCGATGTGATCGGACTCATTACCAACATAGTATGGTCCTATGGGGTCACACGCATCGAACGAATTGTCAAAAATGAAGAAAATGGGTTTTCTGTGCTCAGGGGACGACTCGTCCCCATGACTGAACCAAGTCGTGCCTTATGAAGGGACGCCAGGATCAGTGGGGGTGTCCTGAGGGACGACTCGTGCTCTGGGGCACGAGTCGTGCCCAAAGGGACGACTCGTCCCGTGAGCAAAGCCAAGTCGTGCCCTATGAGGGGACGCCAGAATCAGTGGAAGGTCCCAAGGGGACGACTCGTGCCCTGGGGGACGAGTCGTCCCGTCGGGCCTGGACTGATACGTAAATGACCTAATTTTAGGGTTTTCGCAAAGGGATTTTATTTGTAACGTATAAATAGTTGCCCCTGGTTGCCCTAGCCGTCATTAGAACGTTTTGGCTTGAGAGAAACACTAAAAGTGAGAGATTTCAATTGAGAATTGAGAATCAAACACTACCAAATTCATTGTTCTTCATTGATTGAAAGGTGTTTCAATCAATAGGATCTAGCAATCCTCCTAGAAGAGTTCTAGGGTTCGTTCATCGCGTGGATACACATAGAGGATCTTCGCTCGTCAAGATCTTTGGTTCGTGATTCCCGTTCGTTCATCAAGGATTAACAAGGTCGTTCAATCTGGAGTTGGGTCAAGTTTATCAAAGGCAAAAGCATTCAAGGTTGATATTTCTATTTCATCTTTCTTAATTATTCATCTAGAACGGATTCTAGGGCTTGGGTTTTTTCGAGTTATTGCTTATTCCGCTGCGCATGGACCCTCGGAAACCCTACATAGAGAAGTTTACTCTCTATAAAAATAAAGTTGAGAATCAATTAAACCGGAAAATTAAGGTGCTAAAAAGGGATAAAGGTGGTGAGTATGAATCTCCATTTGAAGCAATATGTGCTCAAAGTGGAATTAAACATATAACCTCGGCACCTTATACACCCCAACAAAATGGTGTTGCCGAAAGAAAAAATCGGACATTAAAAGAAATGATGAATACCATGTTATTAAGTTCGGAATTACCGGATAACATGTGGGGGGAAGTCGTGTTGTCGGCTAACTATGTATTAAACAAAATACCCCGAAAGAAATAGGATAAAACTCCTTATGAACTATGGCATGGAAGAGTGCCAAGTTATAAACACTTGAGAGTGTGGGGG
This sequence comes from Adenophora triphylla var. japonica, assembly GCA_022495995.1. Lineage (NCBI taxonomy): Eukaryota > Viridiplantae > Streptophyta > Magnoliopsida > Asterales > Campanulaceae > Adenophora > Adenophora triphylla. The sequence goes on from JAFEMH010001548.1 coordinate 310,867, forward strand.
TGTCTTGCAAAGATAGCCATACCTCTTCCTAAAAAGGTGAAGATTGGACCTAAAAATGTTGATTGCATATTTATTGGATATGCACATAACAGTAGTGCTTATAGATTTCTTGTGTATGAGTCTAAAATTGAAGCTATACACAAAAATACTATAATGGAATCTGTAAACGTGTCATTCTTTGAGAATATATTCCCGTGTAAGTCAAGAAATGAGGAAAGCTCATCGACTAGGGTAATAGATTCAATAGAAGAAGAACACGTTCAAGATAAAAGTGAAGAAGAAGAGGTGGAACCTCGACGGAGCAAAAGAGCTAGGATTGAAAAATCCTATGGTCCAGACTTTCTAACCTATATGGTAGAAAGTGAGCCACAAAGTTACAAAGAAGCCGTTAGCTCTTCGGAAGGACCTTTGTGGAAGGAAGCAATTAAAAGTGAAATTGATTCCATTTTGCAAAATCGCACATGAGAATTAGTGGACATTCCTCCGGAAATCAAAACACTAGGATATAAGTGGATTTTCAAAAGGAAAATGAAGGCGAATGGAACAATTGATAAGTACAAGGCCCGACTTGTAATTAAAGGTTACAGACAGAAAGAAGGCTTAGACTATTTTGACGCATATTCTCCCATCACGAGAATAACGTCAATAAGAGTTGTACTTGCAATTGCCGCATTCAGAAATCTTGAAATGCATCAAATGGATGTAAAAAGGGCCTTTCTAAATGGAGATTTAGAAGAGGAGATTTACATGGAACAACCCGAGGGGTTTGTTGCGCGTGGACAAGAAAAGAAGGTGTGCAAATTAGTAAAGGCATTATATGGCTTGAAACAAGCACCAAAAAGTGGCATCAGAAATTTAATAATGCTATGATGCAAAGTGAATTTAAAATAAATGAGTGTGACAAATGTGTCTATACTAAAACCACGGAAAATGGCTATATCATTTTGTGTCTTTATGTAGACGACATGCTTATCATAGGGAGTTGTGATAAGATGATCAAATCCACGAAAGACATGTTGAATTCGAAGTTTGACATGAAAGATATGGGACTTGCGGACATAATACTTGGAGTTAAAATTTCTAGAATATCCAATGGACTTGTACTAAGTCAATCTCATTATGTGGATAAAATTCTTGAGAAATTTAGCAAGGATGACAATGGAATAGCGAGTACTCCAATCGACCCAAATCTTCATCTATCAAAGAATAGAGATGAACTGGTGTCTCAATTAGAGTATTCGAGAATCATCAGAAGTCTAATGTACTTGATGAGTTGTATTAGGCCGGATATTGCTTATACTGTTAGCAAATTAAGCCGGTATACAAGTAATCCTGGAACAAATCATTGGAAGGGTATAGTAAGAATACTAAGGTACTTATATACTCGTGATTTTGGATTACATTACACTAGACATCCAGCTGTAATAGAAGGATATAGTGATACTAATTGGATATCAGATATCAAAGACTCAAGGTCTACAAGTGGATATTTATTCACATTAGCAAGTGCAGCTATATCATGAAAATCTTCTAAGCAAACTGTTATAGCCGGATCAATCATGGAATCTGAGTTTATAGCACTAGATAAATGTGGTGATGAAGCCGAATGGCTACACCAATTTCTAGAAGATATTCCAAGATGGTAAAAGCCCGTACCCGTAATTAGTATACATTGCGATAGCCAATCTGCAATTGGTAGTGCACAAAGTCATATGTATAATGGTAAGTCTAGACATATACGTCGAAGACATAATACCATTAAACAACTACTTGCAACTGGCACCATATCTATTGACTATGTAAGGTCAAAAGATAATTTGGCGGATTCGCTAACCAAAGGGTTAAGTAAAGAGATAGTTGCAAGGTTGACATTGGGAATGGGATTAAAGGCTCTTGAGAAGTTAAACACAGCGGAAAACCTAACCTAGCTGACTGGAGATCCCAAGATCTAGGTTCAAAGGGACAACCTAACTGTTAAAAGACTTGTAGCGTCACTGTGGGGGTCAACCCTATACTCATTCCTTAAAGTGATGTCCCGAGATGAATGAGGTTAAGCCTATGGCTTTTAATGATTCTTATGTGAAGTAAAATGGGTTACTTAAAAGAATCACATATGTGAGAAAGAAATAGAGGCCGCTTCGAGGAGAATTGTGTGAGGCTCAATTCTTAGACCTTCTCACAGAACCAGACATTGTGATTCAGGGCCATTAATGGACACAACTATTAGAGTTGAATTGTGTTAGGGAGATACCTGTGTAAAGTATATGATCGACTACACAAAAAGCTAGCAGTTCAAGGATATCGCGTCTACTGATTAGCGAGTAGAATAAATATGCTTTTACAAGGGAAAGTTCAAAGGGCAAACCCCTACCTATCCTATGCAGGTTTTCGACTGTCAGACTTTATCACTTATCCTCATGAATTTCCTTCATGTGGGGGATTGTTGGAAAAATAGTGTGTTTGAAGGAAATTAATGGATTAATTTCTAAAGGATAATTTTGTCAAATTACTTAATTGGTTTGTGTTTGTGAAAAAAAATATTTAATTGTCCAAAATGGTTTTTGGATGAATTAAATATGAATGCTCAAAGTATGTGGTCCATATTTTGCTAATAAATTTTGATTTTGTAAATCAAAAATGGTTTTGACTTTGACTGATATGCTCGACCGAGCAGAGTGTTGACTCGCCCGAGCATAGCATGACAGAATGACAAAGTCTCTGGACAGCCATGCTCGGCCGAGGCATATGCCTTGCTCAGCCGAGCAGATCCTAGCAAAAGTTTCTGGACAGCCTTGCTCGGCCGAGCAAGGTATATAACTCGGCCGAGCAGCTCCTGAGCAGATATGTAACAGCCAAGTATTAAATGTGAAAAACTGAAACGAAAATCATTATGGCTAATATTTTCGAATTAATGGTGTTTAATTTCGTAATAAAATTGTTTATTACATAATTAAAACCATTTGATTTTCAGTTTTTAATATTGGTTTATTGAATATGTTTAAATAGTTGTTTGCCAACAACATTTAAAAGACTACTATAAGGAAGAACAAACACCTTTCTTCTGAATTCCTCCTCCATATCAATTTGTTGCATCTTGTTTATTCTTTCTTTGGTCTCGTAGTTTGCATTATAGAAGAAGAGGTGATCTAGTCCAAGCACGATTCAACTCGTCGGGAACTTAGGTGCAAAGTACCCTCGGTCCGCACGTTCTATCCTGGGAGACAAGCGACCCAAGCAAACTCAAGCACACTCGGTGAGGGGTCGAATATGTTTTAAGGAGACAGTGGTTTCATTGGGCTCTTGCATTAAATTCAACAACTTATCCTTTGTATTTTCAGTTTATAGTTTAATTGTATTTTATTTACATTTTTCTGTAATTGTTTTCCTTGACACCTTGTAATATGTATGCGTGTATATATATATATATATATATATATATATATATATATATATATATATATATATATATATATATTTATATTTTGTCTTATTGCACTCGTTTCCTCTCTCAATTTTTTTTAAAATTAACATTTTGGGAAAACTATCTCCTAAAAAGATGTCGCAAAAAAATTTACCAAAATGTATCAATTTCTAAAAGTCGTAATAAGCAATAATAACTTTAATATTTTGGAAAAAAATAAAGTCACTGTTGGCAATCGAGATTTATGTTGTTTTTTTCAAAAATTTTATCACTTTTGAAAAAATACAAGTCGTTATTGGTAAGAGTGATCTATGTTAATTAATAATGAAATAGAATTGTCGATATTAAATACGTGTAAATGCTAAGATAAAGCTTATGATTCGACAATAAAAAAAATGGTTGGACTAATCTATGTTAAAATATGAAAACAATAAATTGGTTAAAGTATATAACAAATATTTAATATTTTTTCTGAAAAATAAAGGAAACTTGCTAATGGACAAATTTATTTATTAATTATTTTTACTTTTACGGGCAGAAGTGCATGAGATTGAACTATGCACGATGCAAACATGGATTAGGAACATCCAGTGTATTGCTTTAATAAAAGGGGGACAAATCAATATTGTTGTTGCAAATACATACATGTCATCATATTATGGTAACTACAACCGTTGTAGAGGCCTTAGTTTAATTTTTTTTAGTTTACTATCATGTGATTAAATTGTATACTTCATCTTCTGATTTAGGATAATTTGTCATTTTAGATATTTTATTCTATTTTTATATTTAATGGGACCCACTTATTATACTAACAACAACAATCTTCTTACTATTCATCACACTCTTTCTCTGCATATTTACTTTTCATACTCATAATATCTTATCCACTGATTATCTCCTTTTATTATAATAGTATTTCTTAATCCCGTTTCAAGAGAGAAACTCATAAAGGAGACGGAGGGAGTATTGAATCGCATAGAAACATGTAGATTTAGTACTCACTTTTTTCTTTTGGACTTGGATATCCATCTCTTCTTAACTACACCCACAATTAATCTCAAAATGGTATGATATGTACATCCACAATTAGTCTCAAAATGGTATGATATGTAAAGCACCGGGTGGTAAACTTATAAAATTATAAATATAGGCTTCCAAGTAATATCTCAATACATCATATTTTTCATGTTTTGGTCAAATTTCAACAAGTGTTTCGAGTGACAAGAAAAATGACTAAAGTGATATGAATCTAGGTATAATGATTATCAAGTTGAATAGAAATGGACACAAGTTGTTTGTTGACTAGGAAAAGCCCTTGAACAACTTGTTCGCCGGCATAAAACCCCAGGAGGTTTTGGTACCTACCTTGACCAGAAGTTTACTAAGTGTTTTTGTGATTACAAAGCTAAGAGCGTATTCAAAGGAAACTTAGGCTAGAGTGAACGTGTGTGCAAAAAATACAGTGTTTTCCCTTTTATACCTCACTACAACGGCTAATTACAAAGAGAATAATGGGCCTAAAATCTCGAGATAGAGGTTTGATCGGTTAAGATATCTTCGCCACTTTTGTTGATGGAGGGGATAACGATCTGTTGCTGAGGAGACGTCTTTGAATCGGTCTTCACTTCCTTTGACACGTTCCCTGAAAAATAGGGTTAATCGTAACTATGTTCCAACCTGCAGAAGATCAAGTTGTAATAGAACAACTCAAGTTTGTTAGTACCAAGTTGTTTGATGCAAGTTGTAAACAAGTTGATTTAAAAATGTAGGGCCCAACAATTGCCCCCAAACTTTTTGAATCGTAAAAACGCAAAATATAAAGAGACAAAAAGATTTAAAAAGTTTACCAAAAATGGAGATGAAGTACGGCGATTTTTAAATGAAAAGGTTTTGATGGGACGGTTTGAGTAAATTCCAAAGCAAAAGTCATGATGGTTTTTGACTCCCAACCGCTGTCAACTTCTATAATAAATAAGACTCTTCACAACTCTCCCTTTCAAAAAATCAAAAAGGTTATTTTCAAGGAGATTTTGAGAGGAAGAATATGAGGAAGGAGACCAGAGAGAGGATCAAGTGGGAATTTCCGGTGAGTCTTTTGCTTCTTTTTCAATTTCTTTTTTGATTTTCTGCTTAAGTCGTAGAATGGGGAGGAAAAAGATGGTGAATTTAATCGAGAGCGATGAGTGTTTGCCTAAGGGTTTTCTAACCCAAAATATCTTGAAAAATCCGGACAAGGAAAAATGTAAGATTCCTGCGGCCAACTTAGAAATCATCAAGAAAAATCACGCTATGGCGTACGAAATCGAATTTTTCACACACCCTGACCTATCTTCGGAATGCTACTCTCCCGAATGGGTATGCTTCCCTGAATACCCCTTTGTTATCGGCTTGAAATTTCCTTTTCCAACTTTAATCACCAAGTTTTTTGTTTCTTCAAAACTTAACTACGCTCAACTCATGCCACAAGGTTGGAGATGTCTTCAAACCCTAGTTAGGTTAAGTGCGGAAACAGAGTTGGAAGTGGGTTTAGAGGAATTTGCCTACACAACTGAGTTTAGAGGGTTTGGTCTTGGGAGGTTTGGTTTTAGGATTAGGACTGGTAGGGTGCCTTTCTTGAATGATAACAGTGATCCCGCTGATAGAGAGTGGAAGAATAAGTTCTTTTTTGCGAGGAGGAGTACCCTGGTGTCACAGGAGGGTGCCAATTTCAAGTGGAGATCTCAAGGTAGTATAGATAGTTTTTCTTATTCTAATGATGCTTCTTAATAATCTGCTAACTAACTCCCTGAATTTCTTTGACTTAGCGGCTAAGCTGAGTGTGCTCTTTGCTCATAAGGATAAAACAGAGGAGAATGTGAAAAAGATTTATGAGTTGGATTCGTTAGTGAGGACTTTCAAAGCATTGCCAGTCCTGTTTGTTGCAGATCCAGAAGGAGAGATCAATCCTGAAGAAGCTCAAGAAACTAACCCTGAAGAAGCTTTAGAAACTAACCCTGAAGAAGCTTTATCCGAACCTATCAAGATGTCCACAGGTTAATCTAGCATCTTAGAGTTTTGCCTATCTTCAATTTGTTCTAACTCCTTTAAATTGTTCTAATTCTACACCCCTTTTTTGCAGCTACTCGATCCAAAGACACTGTGAGCGCTGCAGACCTACTAGCTGAGGCTAGGGCAAAAAGTTTTGCAAGGAAAGGTAGCAAGCCTCCCACTCCCAAGTCTGTGGCATCAAGCTCTAATGTGGATGTGTCCAAGAAGAAGGAGGAATCAAAGAAGAGGAAATTGGTGGAGGCTGAGGCCACGGACGCGAGTGATGACATGGTGAAAACAAGGGAGAAGTTTAAAGCTGCGATAGCAAGATTTGTTACTGAGGTAAAACAAAGAGACTTTGAACCTTTTTCAAAGAGTTGATAGAGTATTAACATTTCTTTTACACTGGTTTCAGAGATTATGAGTCCTGTTATGGACCAGGTTGATGCTCTGAAGATCAAGGCGGCAAAATGCAGTTACGAAGCTGCGGAATCAAGGAAGGAAGTTGCCAAAAGTGTTGAGGAAGCGAAAAAGTATGTTGGTGAGGTGGAGAAATTGAAGAAAAATTTTGAGACTTTGGGAAAATAAGTGGAAGTTGTTCGTGCTGAGAACGAAGCTCATATGAAGGAGCTTGAAGCCGCGAAGGGGGACTTCAAATTCAATGCTACCAAGACATTGCTAGAGGCCAGGATTCAGCTGATGGAGGAATACAAAAATGGACAAGCTTCAACTTGGAACTTGGAGGAGGAGAGAAGAATTTTAGAAGACCACATGGGAGAACCAGCGGATGCAGAGGAGGTGAACTCGATGGCCCTCGAAACTTTAGTTGATGACACTGACAAGGCTTTGAGTACCATAGTGGTAGCTCAAGTTGAAGAAAATGATCATGGGAAGGAGTCAGCAGCACCACCGGCGGCAGCAGGCCACAAAGTTTAAAAACAATTTGAAATTTTTTTGAGTATTTTGGATGGGAGAACAAAAACAATTTCTTTTTTTTTTTTTTGCTTTTATTTGTCATACCTCTGTTGGTATGTACGAAAAATGGGGGGTCTGTCCCCAAGATAAGTTTATTTTGATATGTAATGGCTCATAAGAGCCCAAACAATCTATTTGGGGGTACTAGGTTGGTCTAGTATTCCAAGCTTTATTAGGTTTTAAGGGGTTAGTTGGCTTATCCAACTTGTCCCTCAGTTGAAAAAATCTTTTGAAAACATTTTGAAGTTTCAAAGAAGCATTTTGGGTTTTTCAAAAACACTTGCTTGCTCATTAGATAACGTGTTGATGTTATAAACAGAAGGTAACATGAAAATGTTACAACCAGTAGTTCACAACTTGAATAAGTGTGAAATCGTGCGCCCAGGCGAAGGTGTCAAAACCTTAATTCATTAGAAAAGATGAAAATCTTTTAACCATATGTAAATTGTACCTTTGATCAGAGGTAACCGTTTGAAGAGATAGAACAAGTATCAGCCGTCCTGGCGTGTCAACAAGTTCTATCCCTCTCCAGCTAGAGTTTCAACATGTATCGGCCCGTGCGGCGTGTCAACATGTTGAAATTCTTCTTCCTAGGTCTAAACATGTTGGAGCGCAATCTTGGCGTGTTAACATGCTCAGACCTACTCCAGCTTTAGGTCCCAACAAGTATCAGCCGTACTGGCGTGTCAACATGTTGAGCCTACTCCGTTTGTTCAAGTTGTATACCTTGCAAAACAAATTCATGTTAGGGTTGGGCGTTAGCGTAGCTAACGCCCCTCCGATGCTTAAGTTAGTAAGGATTCTCAATAAAACTTGGTAACTTGAAACATGTGAATGAACTTGACAACAAAAATAGACCATACCTGTGAAGTCTAGTTGTAAATAACTGGACTTACATAAAATAAAGCTTCAAATGGATGGCATTCCAACTCCTAGGGATTCTGTCTCTACTTGGGGTTGACAACCAATATGCACCCTTGCCAGCTTCAGCATCGATGAGATATGGTCCTTCCCACTTGGGAGCTAATTTACCTGCATTCAATTCTCTTGTATTTTGAAATACTTTTCTCAAGACTAAATCACCAACCTGGAACCTTCTTATTCTGACATTCTTGTTATACGATCTGGCAATCCGTTGTTGATAAGCTGCCATCCTTATCTTGGCTAAATCCCTGATCTCATCAATTGTATCTAAATCTTGGGTTAGCAAGAGATTATTTTCATCTTGAGTTAACAAGTCATACCTTGCTGTTGGGATTGTCACCTCGACTGGAATTACAGCTTCTGCCCCAAATACCAAAGAATATGGAGTTCTACACTGGCTCCTTTTGAAGTGGTCCTATCTGCCCAAAGTACTAGTGGTAACTCTTCAGCCCACTTTCCCTTCTTTTGATCTAGGCGCTTCTTCAAGTTGTTGATGATCAACTTGTTGCTTGACTCAGCTTGACCATTGGCTTGAGGGTGGACAGGCGTAGACATGATCAACTTGATGCCCCAGCGAGTACAAAAATCTCTGGTCTTCTTACTTATGAATTGCGACCCGTTGTCACATATAATCTCTGAAGGCACACCAAACCTGCTAATTATATTTTTCTTTAAAAATGAAATTACCTCCTTGTCCCTTACTTGTACATAAGCTTCAGCCTCGATCCATTTTGAGAAATAATCGGTTAATGCCAACATGAACACTTTACCCCCAGGAGCCTTAGGCAACTTGCCCAAAATGTCCATGCCCCACTGCATGAAAGGCCAAGATGAGACTATAGAATGTAGAGGCTCAGCAGGTTGATGCAAGATGTTGTTGTATCTTTGGCAGGCATCACACTTCTGTACATAGCTCATGGCATCTTGACGCATGGTTGGCCAATAGTATCCTGTCTTGAGGGCTTTAGACGCTAACGCTTTTCCACCAGAATGATTTCCACATATTCCTTCATGGATTTCTTTCAACACCAGTTCAACTTGCTCATTATCAATACATCTTAAATAGTGCCCTGCAAAAGATCTCTTAAATAGCACATTATCCATCAAAACGAAAGTTGAAGTACGAATCTTAAAAGATCTAGGATTCTTAATATCCGGCGGAATAGTTCCAAGTTGAAGGAACTCAATTATTGGATAGGTCCAAGATGAACTTGTATCTTGTGCCCCATTAGATTGAGTAACGTCTTGAATTTCCTCAACTTGGTCTATTGCCGAGAACTTAACATAAATAATGGGAATGTTAGTAAGCAACATTGATTTGCAAGTTGAACCCGAGTTGGCCAAAGCGTCCGCTTCTGTGTTCTCTTCTCTAGGGACCTGTTCCAAAGAGAATGACAGAAATTTTGAAGCTAAAGCCTTAACATGTTGGAGATACAGAGTCATCTTGGAATGCTTCGCCATATAACTGCCATTAAAATGGTTAGCTAGCAATTGAGAGTCAACAAATACATTTATGTGCGTAATATTTAAACTTAAAGTTGTAGTTAAACCCATGATTAAAGCTTCATACTCAGCTTCATTATTTGTTGCATTGAATTCACAAGATACAGCTTGAGGTATGATATCACCTTGAGGGGATTTCAGAACTATTCCCAATCCAATTCCTTTGGAATTTGAAGCTCCATCTGTAAACAGTGTCCAAAATCTAGGAATTGTCTTACCTTCAAGTTGTTGTACTTCCAGTTCTACCTTGGGCTGTAAGCTTGGACTGAAGTCAGCTACGAAATCGGCTAGGGCCTGAGATTTGATGGTTGTCCTCGGCTCATATGAAATATCATACGTGCTCAACTTGACCAACCACTTGGCCTTTGCACTGACATCTACGGAGTTCTTAACACATTTCTCACAGGATAATTAGTTCTAACAGTTATAGAATGTGTTTCAAAATAATGACGCAGTTTAGTAGCAGCAGTAGTTAAGGCTAAAATTAACTTCTCAAGATGAGAGTACCTTGTTTCATCTAATAAAGACTTACTTACATAGTAAAACGGGATGTTGTTCACCTTGGATTTCTTTCACCAATACGCACTAACGGCATTTTCGAGATACGGCTAAATATAAATAAAGATGCTCACCATGTTACGGTTTGGCAAGTAGAGGTGACGTCACCAAATATTCTTTAAGTTGCTTAAAGAGCCTCATGTTGGTCGGTCCATTGGAAGAGTTTATTCTTTCTTAATACTTCGTAGAATAACTCCGCACTTATCGATGATTTAGATATAAATCTATTCAAAGCGGCTACTCTACTGTTAACCTTTGGACGTCTTTGATATTCTGGGGACTCCAAGTTGAGAATGGCTTTAATCTGCTCGGGACTGGCTTCAATTCCTCTCTTGGTTACCATATAGCCCAAGAATTTACCTGCTCTAACACCAAAGTTGCACTTTGCCGGATTGAGCTTCATGTTGAAATCTTTCAAGATGTTGAACGCCTCAGCAAGGTGTTCTACATGATCTTCAATATGCTTGGACTTTACTACCATGTCGTCTATATAGACTTCCATCATCTTGCCAAGTTGATCTTTGAACATCTTGTTCACCAGCCTCTGATAAGTTGCCCCTGCATTTTTGAGACCAAATGGCATAGAAATGTAACAATATATACCTTCCGGAGTCATGAATGCCGTATCTTCTTGGTCCGAGGGCTCCATTTGAATTTGTTGGTACCCTGAATACGCGTCCATGAACGTCAAGATATCGTGGCCAGCTGTCTCATCAACTAGAGAATCAATGTGAGGAAGAGGGAATGGATCCTTCGGGCAGGCCTTGTTCAAGTCTGTGAAGTCCACGCATACTCGCCACTTGCCGTTCCTCTTCTCTACCACCACAACATTGGCTAACCACCTTGGGTATTGAACTTCTCTGATCATATTGTGTTGGGTTTTACGGGTCCATGCGCAGCGGAATTAAGCATTAAAAACATAAAACCCAATAAGCCCTAGGATCCGTTCTATACGATTAATTTGAATACCTATGAGATAGAATTAAACCAACCTTGAAACGCTTTCCGGTCTTGAGCTATCGAACGATTTGATTATGTGATATCGAATCACAAACTTCGTTCTTCAACTTGCTTGAACTCTAGGCCTTGATCAATGAACGAGCGAAGACCCTCTTTCGGTATCCACACCTTTGAATGAATCCAAGAACAACTTCTTGATGATTGCTAGATCTAAACCTTGAAGAATATTGAGAGTATTTAATTATGAATTTTGCTTGAAAAATTTTGGCTGACCTTTTAGGTCTGACAGAACCCTTGTATTTATACTACAATAGTAGGAATACCTCTCCTAATCGTATTAGGAGAGACAGTGCAAGCCAAACCGCGTGCTTTGGCCTATTATGTCGCGTGGTATATTAAGCCATTGGCTTAATATGTCGCGCGGTATATATAGCCAGATACAGAAACTCTCAACTATTCTTCCTCCGGTTTAACCAATTCATTCTAGTTGTGTGTGACCCAATAGGATTACATTATGTTGACAATGAGTTCGATCATATCGAACCTCATAAGACATAAGCGGACTCTAGCAAGCCATTATGTCTACCCAAATAATGCAACGTAAGAGTTCACGTTTCCAATGGTGTACTTCCATTTATCCCTTTGTCTCACGATGTTATATTGAACACAAGTCATGGTCCTTGTCAACTTGTTATTGTTCAATGCTTTCTCGATTCTTTGAGTATAATGATAATTCCAATCACATTGGGGTACGGCCATACACTTTCATCATTATCACTCATCGAGGGGCCCAAGCATAACATCTCTCTTCCGAGGGACAAATTCCTTCTTGACTTATCATCCTTCCCATCATGAATCCGATCATGCCAATGATAGTCTTTATAGATATCGTGTTAAGATATCGTTTGACTAAAATCAAACATGACTTTCATCATATGTAAGGTTACGATAATCTTAGGTCTAGGAAATAAATGAAGTAACCGTATGAGATTTAAGTATGACATTTGACCATGACATAAATCTCATGCGGGTCATGTCCAGTCACTTGTTCTCTAACAAGTACCCATAATTTCAATGTGCATCTCTTATGCATATAATCATCATATGATTATCCATTGATAATTATACTAATTTATTCTCTTAATAATTAGGGACAGAGATTATTATAAACAAATATACAAAACATATAATAATCAAATAATAAACATCTCATATAATAATAAATAATGTCAACACATAAGTCTATCAATCATAGGCCTAGGGCATAACACCAACATATTGGACTTCAAAAGCCTCTCAACTTCGTCTTTTATGATCTGGTTCCTCTCCTGAGCAAACTTCCTTCTTTTCTGATGAACAGGACGGATGGTGGGATCTATGTTCAACTTGTGAGTAATGATGTCCTTGCTTATTCCTGTCATGTCCTCGTGCTTCCATGAAAAACAACACTTCTGACTTCTTAAGAACTCAATCAGCTCTTCCTCAATTTCAGATGGAAGGTCTATGCCAACTTGTACTTGGGCCTCAGGATTCGACTCATCAACAGAAACATTTTTCGTCTCATGCTCCACTGCTTCAAGAACATCCTGGGCCTTTTTCTTTAATTTCTATGCTTGACGAGGATTCGAACTTGCTTTCATATTAACCTTGTAACATTCTTTAGAAACTTGCTGATTCCCCTTCAATTTGGCTACACCCCAAGGTGTTGGAAATTTGACACATTGGTGATAAGTTGACGGCACGGCCTTCATGTTGTGGATCCAAGGTCTTCCCAAAATGACATTGTACGACGAAGAGTATTCGATCACACAGAACCTTTTCATAGCATTCATACCCTCTAAATAGATAGGCAACTTGATTTCCCCTACTGTTTGCTTTATCTCACCACTGAACCCCACCAGCACGGATGAATTCTTCACAACTTCAGATAAAGGAATGCCCATATCTTCAAGAGCATGAGTGAAGATTATGTTGACTGAGCTCCCGCCATCAATCAGAATTCTCTTGACCACACAATTAGCAATCTGCACCTGAACAACGAGACCATCATGATGAGGATCCAACGTGTTGTCTTTATCCTCATCCTCAAAGGAGATAACTTGACCATTTGTGAAGTCACGACGCCTTGAGGGTAATTCTGATTGATCCTCCTTAGAACTCTTGGCATGACGCTTAGCTGCGGAGTAAGTTGTTCCACAAATATGAGATCCACTTGAAATGACATTTACTACCTTGGTGGCTGGAGGAGGTGCAACTTTCTCGGGTCTGGACTGCTCCCCTGAATCAGGTTCTTTAGACTCGCTTCTGACCCTCTTCTTGCCCAACAAATCTTTAAGAAGACCTTTAGATAATAAATGAGCAATCTCCTTCCTCAAGGCAAAACAATTCTCAGTGGTATGTCCAAAATCCTCATGAAATGCGCACCACTTGGACTTGTCCTTCCAAGTTGTTGGCTGATCATTCTTCTTGGGCCATCTTGCTTTATCTCCAAGATTTCCCATGGCGCAAAGGATTCCTGCAATGTCCACAGAAAAGCAGTATTCAGAAATTTTAGGATAATCATTACCATCCCCATCTTGATCATCATCTACAAAATGAATTTTAGAAGATTCAGATTTAGCAGGGGGTTTGCCCCTGCTGGACTTATAGTGATGGGAATCCGATTTTCTGTCAGAGGGCTCAAATAGAGGAGTAGGGGTTCTCCCAGTTAACTTCCCCATTGCCAGGCTGTCATCCTCCAATCTGATGAAAGGCAAGGCTCTGGTTCTGATTTCTTCAAGTTGTTTCGCAGGAGTCATCACCAACTCATTATAAAATAGAGAGCTCTTCTTCAAGCCAATACGGAATGCCTCCGTAGCTGTGGACACGTCCAAGTTGGGTATAGTCACTGCCTCTTTATTAAACCTGTGCAAATATTCTTTAAGACTTTCGTTAGGCTGTTGCACAATTCTATAAAGGTCACTAGTCAACTTGTCAAATGCCCTATTGCATGAAAATTGATTGATAAACATATTGACAAGTTGAGCATAAGAAGAAATAGAGTTTAGAGGAAGTCCTGTTAGCCATTTTAAGGCTGGTCCAGACAAAGTTGAGCCAAAACCCCTGCAAAAACATGCTTCCCTAAAAATAGGGGGGATACTTATAATATCCATTGATTCCTGATACAGCAATACATGCTCTGCTGGGTCGGTGCTTCCATCATATTTCTTCATATGAGGGACTGAAAATTTCTTTGGGATTTCTACACTAGCTATTGCTGGCACAAAACGAGATTCATTATAGCAAGTTGGAGAAACTTGGTGGTATGGCACATTGACTCCAGGTATGCTCCGAAGCAAATCCTTTATAGTCTGCATTTCCCTAACAAGTTGACTCTCTGCGAAAAGAGGATTGTTATTAAACTGAGATGCAGAAGTATCAAAAGCATTAAAGAAACTCCCTATTTGCCCCATTGAGGGTGTAGCATAGGTGTAGCAAGATGACAACACAGGTTGACTAGCTGGAAGGCTGAATCTTGGTTGCTCAATTGGAATGGACGTCACGATAATACTTTCTGCTGGCAAAGTATTGGACATAGGGATATCTCCGAAATGGCTTGGTCCTGTACCTGCACCAAACAAAGACCTAGGAAGTAAAGGTGAAAATGGAGTGGATGCTTGAGTTTCAACTTGCTTCCCTTTACGCAGGCTATCAATGGCATTGAATAACATGGCGTTCGTATGCTCCTGACCATCCAACCGATCATTCACTTTCTTCAACATATCGGCCATGTTAGACAATATTTCCAAATTGACAGCTTCCGCATTCAAAGATGGATTGCCTGGGATGCCGAAAACAGGAAGCGGCCGACTCCTCTCACCTTGACTGCCGGACGGCGGATTGGCCATTTCTACGCAAATAATCAAAGTTTCCCACAGACGGCGCCAAATTGTTTTGGTCAAATTTCAACAAGTGTTTCGAGCGACAAGAAAAATGACTAAAGTGATATGAATCTAGGTACAATGATTATCAAGTTGAATAGAAATGGACACAAGTTGTTTGTTGACTAGGGAAAGCCCTTGAACAACTTGTTCGCCGGCATAAAACCCCGGGAGGTTTTGGTACCTGCCTTGACCGAAAGTTTACTAAGTGTTTTTGTGATTACAAAGCTAAGAGCGTATTCAAAGGGAGCTTAGGCTAGAGTGAACGTGTGTGCAAAAAATACAGTGTTTTCCCTTTTATACCTCACTACAACGGCTAATTACAAAGAGAATAATGGGCCTAAAATCTCGGGATAGAGGTGGATCGGTTGAGATATCTTCGCCACTTTTGTTGATGGAGGATAACGATCATTGCTTTGAGGAGACATCTTTGAATCGGTCTTCACTTCCTTTGACACGTTTCTCGAAAAATAGGGTTAATCGTAACTATGTTTCAACCTGCAGAAGATCAAGTTGTAATAGAACAACTCAAGTTTGTTAGTACCAAGTTGTTTGATGCAAGTTGTAAACAAGTTGATTTAAAAATGTAGGCCCAACATTTCACTTTTTTTCTTAATTCTTGTATCAAGCTTATTTATTTGTGCATATTTGTCTATTATCTCAAAATTTATTTTAAGTACTACTCGTAACCATTTTCCATTAACTTTTAAATTTTCTTCTAAACTTTTTTTTTGGAGCACCTTTTTTTTTCCATTACCATTAAAAAATTATGTGAGTATTTGTTATTACTGCAAAAATGATAAATAGTATCACATGTTAAAACTTTTTTTGGCACCCACTCAAAAAAAAAAAATTGAATCAACCACTACCTAAATAAATGTTACATTTGACTTGTAAGTGTTTTTAATAAATGTGTTTTTCTTATTTTTATATTGCTTGTAAAATGATAAATTTGTGTTTAGTCTATTTTCTTATTTAAAAATGCGACATTTATTTTTAAATAAGTTAAAAGAAAAAATGCAAATTAGTTATTATGGGACGAAGAAAGTACTTCCTCCGTACCACGTGAGTGGATACCAAAAATTGTGGCAGACAAAATTAAGGAAAAGTTTGAAAAAAATAGTGGGTGGAGGTATTTGTGAGTATTTAAAACTAAATAGGAGAGAAAATAAGTGAGAGAAATAGCAAATTGATTGGTGTTGTAAGTATAAAAGTAAAGTAGGAGAGAAGGTAAGTGGGAGGAATAGTATAAAAATGTTTACTATATTTTAAGCAAGATCCACTCACGTAAAACTACTTAAAAAAAATAAGTTTCTATTCACGGGGGATGGAGGGAGTATCATTTAATTTAAACATGTATGATGAAGATTTAATTTCCAATAGACAAAAGAAAAGAAGAATTTAACTTTTTATTTACATGTGAAACGAAGTCCCCATAGGTAGAAAACAACGTCATAGCATCATTTCCTTCCTAAATAAAACGCTCGACGGATTAGCGAACCGGGCCGAAAACGATCGACTGAGCAAATCCGGTTCACCACTCTCCGACGACCCTTCATCGAAATTCTGCAAATATTCATTCGTATCATACGAGTAGTACGCCTGAACCCTAACAGAGGAACTTCTCCGATCAATTTTCTTCTTCCTGTTATTCTTTTTCTCCTTCTCCCCTTTGATTTTCTTCCATAAATTCACGACCCACATTGATGATTTTGATGTCGGCGACATCAAATCATGTGCTTTGCCTAATCTTACGCTCCGGCCTCGGGATTTTTGCCAATTCTTGATGTCCATTGAAGAAGATGAGGGAGAAGATTGAAGGTTTTTTATGGGCATTGTTCATTTGTTTGTTTGGGATTTTATATTTGAACAATGGATAAAGGGAAAAGGAGTTTGCTTTGTTTAATATATTTTGTTTCTTTTTCAAAGAAATAGACTCTTTATTTTTACTTTCTTTATCCTATAATAAATGTTAGTTTTTCTTAATTCATCATCACAAAATAAATATCGTGTTTTAACTAAAAGGACTTAAATGCTTATATGTAATAGTGATGAACAGTCAGATGTCACGACTATAAATGTTGTGTACAAATAAGTTTTTGACAAGTTGTAATATACTCCCTCCGTCCCACCTCACTTAAGAAAACTTTTCATTTTGGGCGTCCCACTAATCTTAAGAATTCCCAAAATAGAAATCTTAAATCACTATTCTCTCCACTCATTCTCTCTCCTATATTATTTTAATACTCACAACACCATTATAATTTGCTATTCCCTCCACTCATTCTCTCTCCTATTTTTATATTACACTCACAACATTTACCTTTTTCTTAATCCCCGTGCCATTTCAAAAATTCATAAGTAAGGTGGGACGGAGGGAGTATTACATAAAACTATCTCATTAATTTTTTTGAATTGTATTTCTATTTAACTTTTACCTTAGTGTTTTATTTCCGTCGGGGACCGACGAGTTACTCACTAGTATTATTAATACAATTTTGCTATGTTATAAATAATATACAAACAATCAAATCACAATCACAATTTTTTAAAAATGTATTAAATTATTTTTAAATGAGTGACTCAATAATAAAAGTTAAGACTGATATTATTTGAGAATTAGGGTTCAATTAATTTAGAGTAGGTCTAGGGAGAAACGTTTCTCCGTAAGTTATGAAGAAACGCGTTTCTGGATATCCAGAAGCTTTGAAATTGATATCCAGAAATTTTGGGACGGATATCCAGAAAAAAGATTTGAGACCAAATCCAAGGCCAAGACCAAATTTCTGATCTGGATATCACTTTCACAAGGTTCTGGATATCCAGAACATTGAATATGGATATCCGTAGTTTCTTAAAACTTATATCCAGAAGCCAATTCTAAATTTCTGGATATCACTTACATAGATTCTGGATATCCTTTCATAAGGTTCTGGATATCCAGAAGCCTTGGGACGGATATCCAGATGCTTTGGAAATGATATCCAGAAAAAAAATATTGGGGCAAAGGCCAAGGCAAAAACCAAATTTCTGATTCTGGATATTACTTTCGTAAGGTTCTGGATATCCAGAAGCCTTGGAACGGATATCCAGATCCTTAAGAAAGGATATCCAGAAGCACTGAATCCTCCAATATCGTCTCCATCTCCGCATCAAATTGCTCTGCCCTCTACATATTAACACCCTTTTCAAATTCAAACCTAAAAAACACGAATTAATCACCATAAATTGAAAGTTTACCGAAAATTTGGCTTCGATTTTTCAAGTAGTGGGAGCTTCAACGGCAGCTCTAACCTCATCTGATTCTAAGAGATCTCATCGCTTACCGATTTCGGGTTTTGTTTCTTAAATTGGTCCAATGAATTTTGTTTTGAGAGGTCGCCGGCGATTGGTGAGGAAGGAGCGAGCTCCGGCGATGGGCTAGGTGAAGAAGACGACTGGGGCGGTGAAGGAATTGTTTGCGTATAGAGAGAAGCTTGGATTTGTGCGTTTAGAGAGAGAAAGGGCGTGAGTCACTGTGCGTCTTCTTTTGCAAAATGAATGACGGAAAAAATCCATTTCTCCATAAATGACAGAAAAATGCGTTTCTCCCCAAATTTTGTGATTAATTTATCTCTTTATCTCCCTGCTCGTCAAACTAAATTATCAATGTCGTCGACACTTAAAATATTTTTATGAGATGGAACTAGCTAGTAATTCTTATTCTGTGAGCCGGCTCTCTTGACTAGGTTTGTTTGGTTTGGCTCCGCTTGATTTAAAGAGAGGAAAATGAGATAGGATAGAGGCCAAGTCTTATTTTATCTAGAATTGTTAAATAAAGTCAAATTTGGTCAAAGTATAATCAGCCATTAAAGTAAATTTTATCTTCTTACCACATTTTTAGACTTAACTGAGTCATTAAATTAAAGTCTTATTTTACCACACACACACATCTCTCTCTCTCTCTCTCTCTCTCTCTCTCTCTCTCTCTCTCTCTCTCTCTCTCTCTCTCTCTCTCTCTCTCATTGATATGAATCTTTGTTTGTAGGATCCTGATCTATATATCCTTGTCTGTAGCAATTTGCGCAAATTTTACTTGGGTTGTCTACTTACTTAAGCATTAGTTTCTAATTATATGAATATTTGTTTGTATTTGTTTGACGATTATGATTTTTTGTATTTTTGAGATATTATTGTATTTGACAGTTTGTGTTTGTTTGTCTATTATAATTTTTGATTTTATTGGTATCAGATTAATTTCAGGTTCAAATTTTGTTTCTTGAATTGATCCGCATGGCATACCAACCCAAGGTGGGTTGGGTTGGGTTAGGATGACGTAGTTTCAACCTGCTAGGAATTCGGACCAACTAGCCCCGCCAATCAGTATTGACTACTATATATGTACGTAACAAATATCAATCAGATATATTCTAAAATATGTATACGTGACAAATATATACTAACAAATATCAATAGGTTGTCATCTTTTTCATTCTTTCAAAAAAAAAAAATCATCAACGCACATATAGATATTGGATCATTTTCTCCATAGTCCTTTCTCCGTAATCAATCTTCAATTTAGTGTTCTTGCTCACTCTTTATTAATTTGTTTAACCCGATTTTACATTGAATAATTATTGTTCTACAATTAATAAATGTGAAATTAGGTTTCTAATTTTCATATCTTTTTTCTTCTCCTAAATCTAGTTTTTAAATAATGTTCATCATAGTATTCTTGATATTGTTTTTCTCTTCACGAGTGAGTGTGATTTCTCTCCTTTGTTGTGGGCTTACGACGCTCCTTTGTTGAGGGTTTTGTATATTATTTTCATTGCTTTTTTGATAATTGGAAAGGCTGAATCAGATTTAGATGAGTGAAAGAGGGTGAGAGACTCAATATTTCATCATGATGTTTATGCCGTACAGCGTTGCAAAGGGTGACATCTTCCAAAGTCCAGTTTTGTTAAGATTATGTGTGCAAAGATATGCTTCATAGGACCATTTCTTTTTCTTTCGATTGATGAGTCAAAATGTCAATATATTGGCGAACGTAATTTCTAGGGCAGCAATTGTTAATGTGAGTCTTACCGTTTGCGTCGAAGTTCCAAGACTTCTAAACATTTGTTATTGTTAATAATATTGCTCTTCCAATTTAAAATAAAAAAAAAACAAATATCAATCAGTTACGCACAAATAAATAGAAGTTATTATGGCAGAAGCTTTGACTCTTTAACATTAATTTCATTGGAGCATTTTTTAGGCTTGAACTTTATTTTTTAATTTTTTTTCTCTATTTTTTTCTGATAAGATGAAATAATATCCCAATATTGAAAAATCGTTGATTTGAAAATATTCAAAAATGTCTTGCAGTTACGTTTCCCATTGAAAGATTTTAAAGTCAAACTACAAACTTTCAAAGTGGTATACCAAATGCATAGCTTTTAGTTTTACTAGTAGGTAATCCGGGTTCCGCACGAGAAGCTAATTTGCTAATATCATGATTTATTTTTTATAATATAAATATATTATAAATTAATTAAAACATTAACATTTATAAAGTTAGAAAATTGTGTTCAATTTTAATAACTTTGTTGCACATAAGTTTAATAGGAATTGCATTGTGACGACTAACAATGTAGCAATTTTTGCTATTTTATTTTTGATGTTCATACTTTATGTCATTTATTTTTTATGTCATAATTTATGTCAGTATGCAACATTTTTTATGGACGTTAACAAAGTGAATGAAAAAACTAACGACCTATTTCTTTTCAAATTACAACATTTTAAATACAATGTAGGGGGTTTCAACCCTTAACCTTCCCGAGAAAAATACGTCTTTAAGCTAAATGCTCATTGGCATTATTAAAGACCTACTTTGATATATATATAGTAACTATTATGATTAATTAATATTATTAATAGTAATAGTTAACATATATTGTAACTATAATACTATTACTTAACCTATATAGTAAATTAATACTATTTATAATAATAGTTAGCATATATAGTAACTATTATAGTTAACTAATACTATTAATAGTAATAGTTAGCATATATAGTAACTATTATAGTTAACTAATACAATTAATAGTAATAGTTAACTTATAAAGTAACTACTATAGTTAACTAATACTATTAATAGTAATCTATAGTATAAATTAAACCCCTCCGTGAACAGTTCTATGAACAGTTTCGGAGGGGTTTTTCCCTATTTTGCCCTCACTATTTAGTTTGTTTCCTATTTTGCCCTTAATTTGTGCTAAGACTTTGAATTTGGGCTAAGACTTTAGATTTGGGCTAAGAGTGGGCTTTAGGAGGGTTTACTTAAATTAATTAAGTAACTGATTTTTTTATTTTATTTTAAAATTAAAAAAAAAATTAATTTGAAAAAAAAAAAAAAAAACACATCCGTGTCCTTGGACACGGGCATATGTACTAGTAGTTAATATATATAGTAACTATTATAGTTAACTAATACTATTAATAGCAATAGTTAACTTATATACTAACTATTATAATTAACTAATACAATTAATAGTAATAGTTAACATATATAGTAACTATTATAGTTAACTAATACTCCCTCCGTCCCAATAGAAGCTTCCCATTTTGTCATTTTGAGTGTCCCGTTAAAAGCTTTCACTTTTCTTTTTTGGCAAAGGAATCTTTACTATTCTCTTCACTCATTCTCTCTCCTACATTATTTTAATACTCACAACACCATTATAATTTACTATTTCCTCCACTCATTCTCTCTCCTATTTTCAAATTACACTCATAACATTTTTCCTTCCCACCCATTTTATTAATTTGCGTGCAAGACATTTTTTGGGCAGCTTCTATTGGGACGGAGGGAGTACAATTAATAGTAATAGTTAACTTATAAAAAAGTAACTATTATAGTTAACTAATACTATTAATAGTAATAGTTAACCTATATAATAATAATTATTATTAACTAATAGTATTAGCTAATAAGGAGAATATCAAAAGTCATATAGATTTTGGGATAGTGATGACGTGGCTTCTCCAAAATTAAGAGTTTGCCTAAACTTGTCCACGTGGCGAAACCATAATCCTCCTCACCAACTTTAATATATATATATATATATATATATATATATATATATATATATATATATATATATATATATATATATATATATATATATATATATATATATATAGATTTGAGAATTGATGGAAAAAAAATATACTTTTCTTTTTAGATGATTTGTCACTTAAACAATATTCCCAATATGTATTGGCTCATACTCGCTCCGTCCCGCGTGAATAGAGACTTATTTCTCTTTTCGTTTGTTTCACGTGAGTGGAAACTGTTCAAAATGACAAAAATTTTACACTATTTCTCTCACTCATTCTTTCTCCTACTTTACTTTTATACTCACAACACCAACCAACTTACTATTCTTCTCACTCATTCTCTCTCCTATTTTATTTTGCATATGCACAAACACCTCTCCCACTAATTCTTTCTCTTACTATCCTCGGGCATTACGACCTTTACCACAAAGATTTCCTTAATTTTTGTGCCTAATTTTTTTATCTTCACTCACGTCGGACGGAGTGAGTATATTTGTATTACTATACTAGCACTAACCCCCGTGCCAAGGGCATGGAGTGGCGCCTACCCACTCGCGGAACTACTAAATTCATTTTCCCTTTTTAATCGAAATTGTCGTGCTAATAAAAAAAAAATCATGTCCCAAAACAGTAATTTAAACTAAGTTTTTATTTATTATTATAACAAAAAAAAAATCATGAATAGTAAATAATAAAAATATAAATTTCAAACCCTATTGCTATTGATGGTTTTTAGATTGATAAGTAAATAATAAAAACAAAAACAAAATAATAAAAAAAATTATGTAATAAATAAAAGGATGTGTAGGAGGGGGAATTAAATGTGGTATGTACGCTGACACGTCAGTGATTTTAATTAAAATATTTTATTTATTGATACAAACATTGTTTATCTTTTATCTGAAAACAAGGGGAGATGGGAAAGGTTCGACTAAATGATAAAATTTAATCAAAATTATTTCTTAATTAATAATGCGATATTTATTTTCAAACATAAAAGTAAAAAAAAAAAAAAAAGTGCTTGAGGTGGATTAACCAGTTTGAATTAGCTCACAGTTGAGGCTTAAAAAAGAAGTTAAAGTTAAAAGTAGCATGAAATAAATAAAGTAATTAAATAAATAGAAAGGCCGCCGAAAGAAAGCCGCAAGGCACTTCTTCTCCCATCTCTTTGGTGAGTTCAATCATCAAAACTAGCAACTCTAATGATGCACCTAACTAAATATTACTCCCATAGGTCCAAACTAATTGTCAATTTATACGATCCAAAATAATTGTCGTTTTTTAATCAAAATCATTTCGTTTTCTATTTTATTCTTTTATTTAAATTTATTTTTCTTTATTAATTGAGTTGTTGTGTAAAGTAGTGTAATAGGGAAAGAGAAACATTAAATAAAGATAATCTTGACACTTCCATCATAAAATTGGGATAATGATAAACCTAGCCTTTCTTCTATGTGAAAAGTTCAAAAACGACAGTTATTTTGAATCGGAGGGAATAATATTATGCTCTTCTATATACTCCTTCCGTCCCATTTTATTTTATGTTTCAAAAAATCATTGAATCTAACTATCTACTAATTATTTCCTAGCTCACTTTCTTACCCACTTTCTATACTCACAATACCCTATCCCACTTTCTAATTAAAAAAAAAAAAACACTATACTACTTAATATTTGTAACCAAATACTTTTACAGTTTGAAAAGTATTTATTGATAAAATGTTAATGTTTACTTTTTGAATGATATAAATTGTTTTTTTAATCAATTATTTATGTGTAACGTGCTTGTATAAAATAATAATAAAATTTTAGCCCCAAAACAAATATTAGACTAAGGACTTTCCTCTGGGTCATCTATTATTCTTCTAGTTCTGCTCTCACCCTTCTAAACTTAACTGCTAATTGCGGAGTTCTACACTTGACCGCAAACTGCCAAGTTATGATGGGATCCAATATGAGTACAAGGGTGAATCGCACCATATATATATATATACTAGTAAAAGTCTGTATTTAAGGACACGTGTTTTTTTTTTTTTTTAAATTAAAAAAAATTAAAAATTTTAAGGGCAAAATGGGAAAAGGACAACTTAGTGAGGGCAAAATGAGAAATTCGTCACTTGGTACTGTTCATTGTACTGTAGCACCCCGTTCCCATATATACTATTTATATATATATATACTCCCTCTGTATCGGATCAATGGACACCAAAAAATTGGACACAATAACTAAGAAAAAGGAAAGAATCTTCACTATTCCCTCCACTCATTCTCTCTCTTACATTATTTTAATACTCACAACACCATTATAATTTACTATTCCATTCACTCATTCTCTCTCCTATTTTACTATTACACTCACAACATTCTTTCCATTTTGGACAGTCTCCAATCATGTGAGACAATCCAAAAAGGAAATAAGTCTCCATTGACCCGACACGGAGGGAGTATATATATATAATGAAAGCTTCAAACGACCATTGAAGTTCAGTTTTGATGTAAGCATTAAGATAAAACCACCATCTTATATTAAGGTGCTTAGCATAACTTTACAATCCATCCCAAATCGTAATGATATATATATACAAACGAGATTAATCGACATGGCAGCAAGCAATGAGCTGAACCAAAATTTGCTCGCTGTAGATTAAGGTACTGCCACCATTGAATAATTTCCATCTTCTGCGAGGTAAATAACAAGAAGAACAATAACTAGTATTAGTAAGATAGATACAGGTCAATCATCATGCATAAATTTTAATTTTTTTACAAAACGTTCTTCAAATGACTGACCCTTGTCCCAATATGAATGACCAAATTTTTTCAAATTTGATCTTGATCACAAGCAAATTTGAAACATTTTTTTGCCATTCATTTTGGGATAGAGGTGGTAGAAACTTCTGTTCTGAGAGTACTTACAAAAATAGCTGGAAGCGCGTTGCACTTTGTTCAATTTTTCTTGAGATTTTTCTCAAGAATTTGCAGCTGCTTTCTTTGCTCCTAGTAAAGGTGGGAAAAGTTCAAAGATATGAATGATTCAATGAAGCAATTTTCTTCTACTACTACTACAAAAAAAAAAAAACCCTTTAAAATTGCCCAGTCTATAAATATCAGACCTTGTACAGTTTGCTCCACCATATTTCTGATCTCGTCTGTAGTGCACACCAATCCATGGCCATCTCATATTCAATTGTGTTCGGCTGGGAACAATGTGAAGTTGATACTGCATCTTTCTGAACAGTAAGAATACAACCAAATAAATCACAGAACTAAAAGAGACACAAAATACGCAGGATAAATAGAGTATAAAATTCAAATCTGAAATTTTCTGCTGTACGTTCCAGTGCGTGTGTGTGAGTGAGAGAGAGAGAGAAACCAAACCATTTCCCGCTGCATTTGGATCTTAATCTTATCAATAACCAGATGACCAGAAAATGTGGACTGTCTTCCTGATATGTTTGGTAGAGGACCTCTACTGCCAACAAGTGGCCTACAAACAAAGAGAGGAAGCAATGAAATCCTCAGCAAATGCCAAGAAAGTTAAACTTCAAACTTTTACATGTATCTGATACATGGATGTGCTCCATAATTACAGAGTCAGCCATGATATACATGGTTAGCACTTTCTCAAACAGCTTAACTTTTAAATGAGACTGACATTTAAAATTAATATGGAAATTAATGCTCCAATTTCACAAGTTCTTGTTTCGAGCATTCCACTTGCTATTGTATTCCCTGGTAATGCACCAGAGTTTATCTCACCACTTGGGAGGAAGAGTGTTGAAGTATAACAGGCGCCAATTAAAGCCACCATGAAACTAAGAAGATCCTTCAGCTTACTAGGCAAATACTCCCTCGTTCTGGAATGATATTCCCACTTTTTTAGTTGTCGATTTGAATGAACTTTGACCAATAATTTTAGGTTATTCTAATTAACCTAATGAAAATCTAAAAATTGTAATCGATAGTGTTTATAATGGTGTACCAATAATAAGTTTTAGATTTTCATTTGGATAGATAATTAACCTAAAACTATTGCTCAATGTTCATCCAAATAGACAACTAAAAAAGTGGGAACATCATTCCGGGACGCAGGGAGTAAAACTATATCTGGCCATTGGCCGTAATGGAAATGTTTTAGACACGACAGTCCAGACTACAGAGCTTAAAGAACATTGATTTTTCATATTTCATTGTGCGCTCAATCAAAAATGCATTATCCAGAGGACCTCATTATAATGCATACCATGAGTAAACATTCCACAATAACGTGTGTGCTCGCAAAAATGTGTTTGTATGTGTATAAGATGTTACATCAGGAAATAGGACATTGACAAAACCAATAAGAAGTCCACAATAAATTGTATAAGAAAATACTATATATTTTATCTAACCATACGACATTGTATAGTGCGTATACATAAAGTATCTAAAAATTATAAAAGGGAATTAATAATCAATGGGCTGCTAGAATTACCTCCCATTTGACAACATCAAGCATCCAGTACCCAGCTTCTTCATGACCCTCTCTGTTGCATCCCTAGTTTTGAATATAATAAGAGCTTGACCTAAGACAGATATCCAAGATCAAAAAGTTGTAGATAAACAAGACCAGCAGATAACTATTGTGGTGGCTCATATCCATACAGGTAACTTGAAGTCCTGCGTTTCATTAGATTCTAGAACTCTCACCCATAAAATATTTCCCAACATTCAGAATTTTCTTTCCAAAATTTTCAAATGAACAGGTAGTCTATTTCCTTTTCATACCAGAGAATGGACTAGATATTGCCGTGTGCTGCACTATTTTTGCTGTGCATGATTCATTGAAGGCGTGCCAAATAATACCCTGAATTATAACACAATGAAATTCCATTAACCACCATCTTCAGCAAAAGCAAATAAATCAAAACCCCTCACACGAAAGATAGACCCTCCAAGCAGTCCGAGGCAAGTCTATTAAGAGAACTGAGACCGCTCAAGTTCAACTTGCCTCAAAAATCAAAAATTGTTATTCCATCCCTAAATAAGTGCTCACTTTTTTTCAAATTTTAGTCTTTATGAAGGGTAAGGTTTGCCTATATTTCACCCTTGTGGTGGGTACCCTTCCTCGGACCCTTGCTGTGTGGGGACGCTTTGTGCACTGGGCAACCCTATTATTTTTTTAATTATTCCCAAGGAGTATCTATTTCTGGTCAAGTCACTAAATTCTCCCTTGTCAATCACATGTTCTAATTTACACTTGTAATCATGATGTCATACCGTATGATCATTAATAATGTATATCTGCCACTAAACGTACTTAGAAGTCAACTTTCTTAAATTTAGCTCAATATATAATTGGACAGTCGTTTACAGACGGAGGAAGTACAATTTATGTAATTTATTTATTTCTAATTTCATTTTGAGATGCGCTGAAGCTTGATTAGGACCTGAACATGGGTGACAAAGTTATGCTTTATTTATTTCTGAATCCACATTTCAGCTAAACGTGCAATGTCAATTCAGAACCTTGACAATATGTAGTATTTGCATGTCTACCTTAGTATGGTAGTTCAGTGATTTCATAATCAGGAATACCAACCAATATCAACCATATATTGGTTCCAATAAATCCAAATCTAAAAGAGGAATCAGCTGCGGAAGAATAAGAATGTTTCGAGGTTTGGGGAGCTAAGTATGGTAAAGCCCTCAAAAGGATGGGCTATATTGTACTGTTTTCTGGTGCACGAGGATGCATCAAAACTCTTAGATATTCTAAGGATCAATACATGCAAACAATCCATTGTATCAGAGGCCTCTTTTCAGGAGTTCCTACCTATGTATCCTCTCCTTCATATGCCTCAATTTCTCCAATTTATGGTGAACGTATGCAGAAGCGTGTACAAAAGATAGAAAATTAAGAAATAGAAGAACGTTGACAAAAGAGAAGAATCACACACAATATAGCTTTAAAGCTCACGCAATATATTGATCTCAACCCTGAATAGCTTTGAAAGCTTATATGAGTATTAATAGGCTAAATTAAATCCAAAAATGCTAGGAAAAGGAAATATCAAAATATGAGGAACTCGAAAATAAAATATGAATACTTGAAGGACCAAGAAGTCTAAATACTACTCCCTCCTTCCCAAAATGAATGTCGAAACAAGAGCAAATTTGAAAAAAAAAACAATTGACATTCATTTTGGGACGGAGGGAGTATAAGAACATGGAAACTAATTAAATATCAATCCTATATGGAAACTCAGCAAGAAATACTAATCCTAATTTACCATGGACACTTTTTCCGAGACCAAAAGGATTTAGTCTTCAACTTCGACTTGGAATACAAATTATTCCTAGCTTGTTCTGCATCACTTATCATATATCTCGCCGACTAACAACACATTGAAAGAAAAAAAAAAAATTAAAAAGGAGGCAGAAAGACAAGTACGCTCAGTTACTTGACGACATTGTTTGGAAATAGATGTGCTTCATGTTGGTGTTACATTAAAAAAGAAAATTATAGTGATCTTATGTAGTTTAGAACCAGTAAAGAACAATTATTTGCCTGTGGTAACACAGTATGGACTTAAGAGGATGCAAAATGAGAATGCTCCTTATGATCCTAGCATAAAGACATCACCCACTCATGGCATGCTCTTTTAAAATTTTCCATTAACGATTTTGTCAAACCAAGCTCACTTTGTAGATTTATTTTACACAAGTTACTTCCAAATTACATTATCAAACTAAGAGCCTATAAATTCACAAGACTCAAAAATCACTATGAACAATCCTCAATGTTCCGCATAAAGAGTATGGAAATCCGACCTCTCATGTCTGCAACTGTAGACAGCTTTGAATATGTTTCCTGAGTGAAAACCAATAACACCCACGAGAGTTAACATCCATAATAAAAGTAAAGGAGTAACAGCTTCAACGATTTCTTCCAGACGAATATACCAGTCAACAACAGGTTTAGTGGGTTGATTTTCCATTACGATATGGATGTTCAATTTAAAACCATGGCACTCGGTTCCCCAGAAGTAACGCATCTGTCACATATGTGATATTGAGTCTTGTTAATAACAGGAAGTTCTGGAACCAAAAGTACATGATATTTTACCGATTGGCCTGACATCCGATTGGTTAACCTCCTGGATGCTAGAACGCCAAGGCAGGGACTAATTCCGCTTCATTCACTAACTACTGAGTGACCACCTGTCTGCCTTAATACTAATGACAAGTTGCAGTAGCATAAGCCAAATAAAAGTTTATCTCTGGATTGGTATGTGAGCTGCAGGTCTTTTGAGGAGACTCAAAAGAGGTACAATGAAGAAAATTTCAGGGATTAAGAGGTAAAAGCCTAAAAGGAGCCAGGTGGTAAGAAAATTTCAGGGATTGCCAAGTTTTTGTTAATCTTCGGTGTATTTGAATGGAATGCAACGCTAGGATTTTTAAGGATTAAGTTCTTCTGAACCCACTACTTTGAGACAGAGTTGTTTGCTTAGCTTATCTATGAGCTCATGCTAGAGGTGCTTTCTCTATGGGTATTCCTCTTTCCAACTTGAAGAGGGACTGGAGTGATGTTTCTCTTAGAAATAGCTGGTGTTCGTTATTTTCTTTCTTCTCGTTGTTGATGGACTCTTCTCCATCTCTTTATATATTCTCCACTTTCTATTTGAACAAAAAAAAAAAAAAGGAATGACACATCACATATGTCATAACTTAACTTACAGAGAAAATAGGCCATAGCTTAAGCTCATTTCAACAATTAACACTCACTCCCACCCTTAAGTATTACATAATTTACCAAACTAAATGGCCAGAAATCATAGCTACTTGTAGCTTATCAGTGGAAGATATATATATATATATATATATATATATATATATATATATATATATATATATAGAGAGAGAGAGAGAGAGAGAGAGAGAAATGCACTTCCCCATTTGCACTTATGTGACAAGCTTGGTGATCAAATTCATTTCAGAAGTTTTATATACACATACAAAATCGGTAATAGAACAGCATCACGAAAAGATGCTTACCACTTAAAGAGAAATTAAGTAAATAACACACAAACATAAAACAAACATAATAGTGAAGATGATGCAATGGAAGGATAGCTACCTCGACTTCTTCCGATGTATAATCTGGATCCAAGTTCTGGAGCAGCACAAGTACACCTTGCTCATATGCTTTCTGCAATCTTTCTTCCCAAGGCTAGAAGAAACGACAGTATTATTAATTGAAAAGTACAACAGGGAGAATAATGCCAAACAAATTCTTCCAAATTATCAAAAATGGTTTATCCAACGTAAAATAAGTAAATATGACAAGTAGAATTTAAAGCTATATCATTCTGCCCACTGGTTAACTTACTTCATGGAAATCTCCTTGGCCCTATTCATCTCTTATCATGCAAATGGAACTATTTTTAACTCAAAAAAAATAAAAACTAGCATTCACCCTGAAGGACTCGGAACACATTCTCAATCCAGTCCTTGACACGTTAGAAAACTTCCTTGTTGGGTCAGCCAAAGCTCAAGCAAGTTCAGATAACCTGGCTCTAGTGCCACTCAAATGTAGAGATCGGGAAGTTTCCCAACTAAGGGAATCCCAGCTGTAATTGATCAATGCAACTTATGGTTTATGCTGCTCAGCTTTGAGTTTAAAGGCTTTTCAGAAGTTTGGATGATCTTAGAGTTTGTCCATAGTATCTTTAATTAATTATCTTTCAAGTCCAATATGATCTCTCAAGTTTGTTCACTATGGGTAATAGGGTAAATTTATCTAGGTTATCACATGATTCTGACTCTTAAGTCTTATCTAGGTCTAAGGGAATAATAGTACATAAGGTTATTTATTGCAGCCCTTTAGTGAAGACTTAGTCTCCAAGTTCATTTTGTCGCCAAGTTTCTTGGCCCCAAACTCATATCCACTGACATATGTATTTGTACCCTCTTATTTCAAAAGTTGTCAAATGAAAGAACATTAGACTGTATCTCTTTAATGTGTCGTGTATCATCCTTTCAAGTGTGAGGCTTAAGAGCCCTAGGTGCCTGCCTACAGGACATATGGTGTGAGACTCAGGTATCCTCTTCTCTTAATTTCAAAGCATTCTTTTAACCAGTATCCAGATCTGAAATTAGACACAAAATCCCCTCATCCTACGACTCCTACTACCCATTCAACCAAACAATTAACATACAAATAGCCCACACAAGTATGCTGCATCAAGAAGCCACAACTAACACCTTGGTAAAATATTAACATGCACCATCTAGAACAGAGATTCGCCCTGCTTTATAGAACTACTGGTCAAATGACATATTGTACTTCAAACTCGATTAAAAATTACTCTCCCTCCCCCCCCCCAAAAAAAACAAAACATAAAGCACTCCAAAAAAGTATTTGATAAAATACTGATGAAAAGCACTTACAAGTTCCCTAAACCATCTGCTTTTATCCTGCAAAGGTGACAGAAATAAATGTCAGAACAAAAGTCTTTGTTGAACATTATTTCTACCAACATAAAGGAATTTAAATGATGCAACAATGGGCATATGTTCAATATAAATATGCAATATTTAACACACAGGGCTACTGATCTATCATAGGGATACTCTTTAACGTCGTGAGAAGCTGCCAAATATTTAGCTACTATGTTCACAGAAGCCATAACTGTAAATGCACCAGAACAGTTTGGCAATATTCAAGTACCTAAAAGGGCCAGATATATCAGAGTCATTATGTTGGAGTTAAGTCGTATAGCTTCGCATTTGTTATGGCTTGGCCCTTTTATGGCAGATATTGGCGCACAGACCCCCTTCTTCTATATTTTTCGAGAAAGAGAAAAGATTTTGTACTTAAGAAAGAGAAGGCAGAGAATTTTTCACCTTCGTCGAAAAGGAACTGCTTGCAGGAACACAAGGAAAATGAGTAAATGAATCAGCTGTTTCTATTGTGATTTCGGCTGCTAATTTCTTTCTATTATTAAGAAAAAATAAGCAATAGGATGGACAAGATGTCCATCTACTAGGAGAAAAAGAAAAAAGAAAAAAATGCAAATCATATACTTCCTCACCCCCGGTGTAAGGTTCTTACTTTGGTTTTACACGCTTATTAAAGAAAGAATAAAAAATGGGTAAACATTTCAATTGAAGTGAGGACAGAATTTTCCAAAACACTATTCATAATTCAAGTGGATACAAA
Organism: Adenophora triphylla var. japonica; assembly: GCA_022495995.1. Taxonomy (NCBI): domain Eukaryota; kingdom Viridiplantae; phylum Streptophyta; class Magnoliopsida; order Asterales; family Campanulaceae; genus Adenophora; species Adenophora triphylla. The sequence continues at coordinate 343,451 of JAFEMH010001548.1, forward strand.
ATAGGTTAGTAAAGTAATGCTTTTTCTGTACTTATACAAATATTATAAAGACAAAGTTGTTCAAAACACTATCCACAGTTTGCCAATTATGGAATAAAGCAAAGTGTTAACCTTACTCCCTGGGAAGAACCAGAAAGGAAAGTACAAATCTAACTATTGGAAGGAGAGAGTATACCATTAAACTAACAGCACCCAGGTCTCTCTTCAAATCATTAAGTGATTATCCTTTGAAAGCACCATTGGCGCACGCCCAAACAAACAGATGCTACCAACACCACTTTCTCACACAGTAGATGCTTCGGTAAGCAATGGCCTTTAAAAATCCTTGCATTACTCTCCAACCAAACACCAACAACCCGCACCTTTTCTATGGCATTTTGTTTAGGCTAGGGGATACGGATGGGAATGGGACATGTTCGGATCACCTTTGTTCATTACCGAACCAACGCCGCATGTACACCAATATGAAGTTCGGGTTGGGTTTAGAGCGGGTTTGCTTTAAAATATTGAGTTGTGTGCTTATCTAACAGAGTCCTAATCCGTCATCCTTTCGTCTTCCATCTCATGTTTAGAAGTCCAATACTCCTTTCAAGGTTCACGCATTTTTGTGGATTTTAGTGCTTAATAAACTCAATACTAACGACAAATTGCAGTTTCGACGTCCTTCTAAATGTTTATCGCCAAGTTGGTGTGTAAATGGCAAGGAGTTAGACGAAACACACGACCTCCTCCTCCATTGCAACCTATGAAGTGATCAGGGGGGAAAATAGAAGTTGTGCCCATTGAAGATAAAATGAGGGAGAATCGTCTAAGGTGGTTTGGTTAAGTGAGAAGGAGGAGTGATGCACCTATTAGAAGGCATGAAAAGTGATAAAATAGCGAGGGGTAAGGGAAGGCCCAAACAAACTTGGATAAGGTTGATTGAAAATGATGAGTTTAACTGGATTTGATGAAAATATGGCATTGAAGGGTCGGAGTGGACGGAAAAAATCACTTTGGGTGATGGGGGTTGACTCTTTTTTCCTTATATATATTATACATGTATATTCTTTTATTATCACTATTTTTTTCTTCCCTTTTCGAAATTTTATTCCTATTTCTTCTTTTTATTTGCCTTTTTTTATTTTTATTTTCACGATCAAACTTATGAGGATTCATGTTAGCCGATCTCAAATTATTTGGGATTAAGCCTTTATTGTTGTTGTTGTTATCCACCAAGCATCTCTTCCGGGATAAAGTGATTTATTTAGCTTCTCTTTGGGTACATGATAATCAGGTTGGTGTTATTTTCAAATGTAAAATTCATGTATTTTGTTTTTTTTTTCTTTATAAATGGACCTCCAGTTCATCTTGTTGCATTAACCTTCTTTTTAATACAGTTATATTTTCCTATCAAAAAAGAAAAAATAATTACAGGTTATTGAGCCATGAAAAAAGAGAGGAAATACTCACATTTAATGGAATCACTATGTTGGAGACAAGAAAATGGAGGCAACAATGGCTATTGCTATCGAAAGGATAAATTCGTAGAACAAACCATGACAGAGAGGAAAGATTGCCATAGTGGAGAGAGGCTCGAGAGAGGGCTGACAGGTAAGAGGGGAGAGATGTCTTCTTCAAGTGAGAAAAAGAAAAAGCTCACTTTGGTTGGAATCACCGTTGTTAGAGAGGAGAGAATGGACGCATACAATTGCTACTACCAACAAAGAGACAAAGTTAGATAATGAACCATATTGGAACGGAGAGATACCCAGAGAGGATAGAGTGTTGGAGACGAGAGTAATGAGAGGTCGACGGAAAGAAAAGGTGTCTTCATTCAAGCGACATTACAGAAGGAGAATGAAACAAGGTGAGTGGCTCGTGACAAGGTCGATCGTACGTAGACATTTATACTTACCTATATAGTTGGGTCGGGTTGGTTGCGGGTAGGATCAGTGTTTAGCAAACCCGCCCCTAACCTGCTTAGATGATGAAAAATGCCTACGGAACCCTCAAATTTCGGGGCAGGTAAACCTCGGGTTCGAATCGGATTCGGACAAATTGTCATCCCTACATGGACCATAAGGTCACCGCACCTTTAAAAATCTTTGTTCCTCTCCATCCAAATATACCAATCTTTATCTCCATTAACCACGACTCCATAAAGATGCCTCTACACGTAAACAGAATACATAATAAAATGAGGTCATGCGGTCCTTGCTCCCACAAGCCTCATTTTCTTCACATAAACCCTCACGATTTATGTAGAAATTGAATAAAGAAAAGCATAACCGCCCTAAGCTTCTAGCTGTAGGTAATTGCTAAAGTTTAATACTAATTGCTTCCATGTTGATTCAATAGCATGTGATATGGCAACCAATATATTTTTGACTAGAAAACGTCTAAGAGGAAACTTACATCATCTGGTCTTCGAGTAATCTCAAATTCCTGGTATGAAGTTTCAGCATGCTTTTGCCCCGACTCTATAGCAGACATCTTAGGCAATTTCCCACCGGAAAGCTTCCTTACCTTCTCATCATCCTCCCCTATCTTTAACTCTTTCTTTGCCCCAAGTGAATCCAAAACAAGCCTAGATTTTTTATGATCTTCGGATAATATGTCAGTTGGCTTCACATCCTTAGCATTACTACCGTTATTATTGGTACTTAACTTCCGAACATTGTTTTTATTATCCTCGGATAGGTTGAGAGGATCATCAACCTTAGCTTTCTTAGATGGCCTGCCTTCCGGGTCATCATAATCTTTGACAGATTTCACTCCTTTCCCTGTCCGAGGAGAATTCTTTTCATGTGCATCATTTACTTTTGTATCCAATCTGGCAGTTGTGGCAACAGCCTTAACATCAATTTCACGTGCAGATAGCTTCTCTTTCGAATCTTTGTCTTGGGGCAGTTTGATAAATTGATCACCCCTGGCTTTCTTACCAGACTGATCCTTCAAATTGTCGGAGTCCTGGGCAGATGTTTCTTTCTCTTTTTTGACTTTAACCCCAATGGTGGGAGACTTTACACCTTTTTCATGAACATGTAGCTTCTCTTTAGAATATTTGTCTTGCGGCACTTTGATGGAATTATCACCATTGTCTTTCTTACCAGGCTGATCCTTCAAACTGTCAGAGTCATTTGCAGATGTTGCTCTCTCATTGACCTTAACCTGAATAATGGGAGCCTTTACACCATTTTCATATACAGGTAGCTTCTCTTTCAAATCCTTGTCTTGGTGCAGTTCGATGGAATTATTACCTCTGGCTTTCTTACCAGGGTGGTCCTTCAAATTGTTGTCCTGAGCAAATCTTGCTCTCTCTTTGGTTTTAGCATGATCGGTGGGAGCCTTGCTCACTTTTGTCTCGTCATAATTAGAATCACCTTTCAGAGTAGTTTTCCCATTATCAGCACCTGCTGCAGCCTCTTCACGTGCGCCCTGAACAGTTCCAGAAGCAGGTTTTACTCCAGCTACAGATTCCCGTTTAACCAACAAAGAATTTACATTCCTGAAAACTGATTCCCCTTTTACATTTGTATTCACCAATGACGGATCTTCATTTCCATCTGTCTTTAGTGTATTGGATATGTCAGTTGGGTTTTGGGAGGAAAGCTGCAATGTCTTGTCACATCCTGTAGCATTCCCCGAATCCTCCTTCCTTCCAGAAGCAAGTTCTGGAATACCACTGGCATTTTCATGCTTGTTTCTGTTAAATATATATTGAACTGTAACAAATTGAGACCAAGTAAGAAATTAAACTCACCGCATGCAGACGCAACAGAAACAAAAAAGACTAAATATTTTAAGTCACAGAGAGACGTACTTTCAAGCCCACCAACTTTTTCATCCATCTTATCGAATATAGTGCAGCTCTGAACATCAAAAGTACGATAAAATATGTAATCAGCCGCTTCAAGTTCTTCATATGAAGGTTGTGCGTTTCTACTATCCTTCGAAATGCAAACAACATTGCACTTGCCAGCAATTGCTTCCTGATTAGAGAATCATAGGAATTAGCACATAGCACTAACTCTTTCCATCACAACCAAAAATCACTTAGTTGTTTTTCAGATGTTGGCTAATTTGAGCCTAGCACCCAAGAAGTGCCACAACAACAACAACAACAAAGCCTTAGTCCTAAAATAATTTGGGGTCGGCTAACATGAATCCTCATATGTCATCGTGTGAAAAGGTTGTTAGAAAAAAAAAAATAATAATAATAACAATAAAAAAATATATATGTATAGTAAAAAAAAAAAAAAAATCAGCCCCCCACATGGATTTTTGCCCTCCACTCCGGCCTCTTCAACACCATACTTTCATCCACTCCAAGTAAACTCATATCATTTTCAATCACTCTAATCCAAGTTTGTTTGGGTTTTTCCCTACCCCTCGCCATTTTATCATTTCTCCACTGTTCCGGCCTCCTAATCACTCGGCCTCCTTTTCACATGTCCAAACCACCTCAGACGATTTTTCCTCATTTTATCCTCAATGGGCGCAACTCCTACTTTACCTCTGATCACCTCATTCCCCAATCGATCCTTTCTTGTATGACCGCACATCCATCGAAGCATACGCATCTCCGCCACATTCATCTTATGCACGTGACACTGTTTCACGGCCAAACATTCGGTGCCGTAAAGCAATGCCGGCCTAATTGCCGTGCGGTAGAATTTTTCCTTTAATCTATTGGGCATGCCGCGATCACATAGAAACCCTGTGGCACTCTTCCACTTCAACCAACCCGCTTTAATCCTATGAGCCACATCACCATCTAATTCTCCATCCTTTTGGATAATGGATCCAAGATAGCGAAAAAGCTCAGAAGCTTGGACAATATTTTCATTAAATGTAACCGCCCCTGCCTCCCTACTTCCAACTCTGCTAAACTTACACTCCAAATATTCAGTCTTGCTTCTGCTTAGTCGAAAACCTCGAGATTCCAAAGTGTGTCCACAACTCCAATTTACTTTCAACACCCTCTCTTGTCTCATCAATCAGCACAATATCATCTGCGAACAACATACACCTTGGTATATCATCTTGGACTGACCTCGTCAATTCGTCCATTATCAAAGCAAAAAGAAAGGGGCTAAGTGCGAAACCTTGATGCACTCCAATCTTTATAGGGAACTCTTCAGTCTTCCCAACACTAGTCTGTACACAAGTACTAACTCCATTATACATGTCCTTGATAATATCAATATATTTCTTTGAAACACCCTTCTTTGTTAATGCCCACCAAAGTACCTCTCTTGGCACTTTATCATACGCCTTCTCCAAATCAATGAAAACCATATGCAAATCTTTCTTTTGATCCCGATATTTCTCCATGGTTTGTCTCATAAGATATATTGCCTCCATAGTCGATCTTCCCGGCATAAACCCAAATTGGTTATCCGAAATATCCACAATTTTTCTCAGCCTTTATGCAATCACACTTTTCCAAAGTTTCATAGATGGCTCATTAGTTTGATCCCCCGATAGTTGGCACAATCTTGGACATCACCTTTGTTCTTATACAAAGGGATCAGAGTACTCTTCCGCCACTCCAATGGCATTGTGTTAATTCTTCATATCTTGTTAAATAGCGTTGTTAACCAATCTATTCCCCTCTCCCCGAAACATCTCCAAACCTCAATTGGTATACCATCCGGTCCTACAGCTTTCTTCAATCTCATCTTTTTCATTGTCATTTCCACTTCACTCTTTTGAATTCTCCGCATAAAATCTCGATTAACCACACTCGAAGAGATATTTAAATCTCCAATATCCTGCTCTTGACCGCCATTTAACAAGGTATCAAAGTACGAACTTCATCTATCTTTTATCTCTTTATCCCCGACTAGAACTCTTTGATCTACATCTTTCACATATTTAACCGTCCCAATATCTCGTGTCCTCTTATCCCTCATACGAGCGACTCTGTAGATGTCCTTTTCCCCTTCTTTTGTATCCAACTTGTCATAAAAATTTTGATTCACCTTTGCTCTTGCGTCTCTTACTGCTTTCTTAGCATCTCTTCTAGCTTCTTTATACTTCTCATAGTTCTCGTCACTCCTACATTTCCCCAATAATTTGTAGCATTCTCGCTTGCCCTTTATTGCTTGTTTTACTTCCTCGTTCCACCATGATGTGTCCTTACTTGGTGGCCCGTTTCCTCTAGATTCTCCAAGGACTTCTTTTGCCACCTCCTTTATGGTATGTTCCATCTTAGTCCAAGTCGAATCTATATCCATATCCTCCAAGAAGTGCCCCAAGCACAAAAATGACAGCATACTTACGCCTCTTTGATTTTTGAACTTTACATTTTGGGTAAGATTCATTATAAGATAAGGTTAGTCTTTGACCAACCTAAGTAGGTTGCTCCTCAGTGCCCATCCAAACAAGAGCAACGTGACATACTGCATACATTAAACAAAGTCCACTGATCCAAAAAATGACAACTCTTTCGGAATATCCATTTTTGTTTCACGAAACTAGAAGATTCATGAACAGAAATCCTATTTAAATACCCATATTACATAGAGATAATATATAACCAGGATACCTCTACCTAAGATAAAATGAAAGCTAAAAAGATTAAAAAAATCTAGGGAGTACCCGTCTCTTTTCGCCCTTAAAAAAAGGCAAAAAGATTTAGTTCATCAACAACAGCAGTCACTAAAACATGAAAGAAATACAGCTCTCCAATAGTATATGTGGCAGCGACTCCAAACATGCCCCCTGCTAGAAAAAAGGACAGGACGCCAATATTACCCTCAGAAGCAAAGATGAAAGGCCTATTTGTAAAAAGGTGACAAAATGTCCCAATGGGTTGAAAGAGAGAGTTTTCAATATTTCATCTGATGGTGGACTTACCCGCATTCTTTCTTGCAAGAATTCCTAAAAAATATCTCACAGTTTAGGATTTCATGGTGGGTGAAGTAAATGGAATGATAATTAACTCCTTGCAGCAAGGGAGCAAATGATGAGAGTGGAAATTTGTTTTGTTGTTGGGATATCCTGAGTAAACTCAAGGATGAAAGAGATCTTGTTGTTATTGGTCCTTGAGAACATTTCAATGTACATTAGTAGCTTTAGCAGTTCCTTCTTGAACCTCACACCTTCTCACGCATATTTATCTTTATGGTCTGAACCACCATTATCCGAACACCACATTAATAGTACAGAGCCCGTGTGCTATTTAGTATAATTGTCCTTTTCATAAACTCCTTTTCTCTCTCCTCTCTCCTCATGCGGCGGAAGTATAAGGTTTCGATCAATACAAGACTAACTAGAGAAATGTTTTGACTGATCAAGTTCCCAAAGCCAGACCGCCCTCCTCCTTGGGACGACACTCCATCCCACACCATGATCTCTTATATCCTCCCCAAAGCTTTCCCACAAAAAAAAAAATCCTCATTGCCCTCTCAATAGTAACTGTGAAGGCGAACGATAGGCAAAAGCGTATAGAATGGATAGAAATTAAGAAAACAAGAAGAAGAACGCATATTAGAATAAGAATCAAGAAGAAGAAATAGAAGAGAGAGAACAAGAAGCACACACAATAGCTTAAAGCTAAACTTTCAATATGGTAATCCATGACTTAATGGCTTTGAAAGCTTACATAATATACATAGGCTTATAAATCCTAACAATACTAGGAAAAGAAAATATTAATCTATAAGTAACTAGGAAAATAAAATACTAATACTAAAAGAACTCAAAACTAATAAATACTAATTCTAAAAAGAAACTAAGAAATAAATACGAAGCCTAATCTACCAAGGACTCTTTTCCTTAAACCAAAAGGCTTTGTTCTTTGACTTGGATACAAATTATTCCTAGCTTGTCATGTATCATTCTCCCCATCATTTAAGAAAACTCGTCCTCGAATTTTGAAGTGATGAAGAATGAAGATCCATGAGATCATCTTGTGAAGCTTGAGAGTCCACACCATCAACACAATCTTGGGAAATAACTGAGAAAAGAGAATAAACCTAGGATACACTTTGTGCTCAAAAATGTTGTCTTGAAGCTTAGGATCAATGTCCGCGTGAACATCTTTACAGAAATCTATATGTTGACCTTTCATTACCGCCTGCTCGGGTATACGTGAGATCTGAAATTCAGATTGTGAAGGTTGTTGTGCCATGTCTTTAGTTTTGCATGCATGTTCATCCGTCATGAGTTCTTTGGTCATTTCTTCAATCATCATGCTATCCTCTTGCGATGCTTGAACATATTCTTTCTTTTCGGTCGGACTTAAGAATTCAACCCAAAATTCAGGCCGAGGTTCAGCATATGCCGAAGAATTATCGTCTACGATATGATCTTTGTCTTTTGATGCCTTCGTTGATACAACAAGTTCTTCTACCACAGCTTTCAACGAAGTTATATCGTCTCTAACTTTTGGTTTCAGCTCCTTGTTTCTCAATGAAACTCTTTAAAAAAAAATCAACTTCAGCGGCATTCACCATGGTTGACACTTGACAGGACTCTAGAAACTTTTTTCTTTTGAAAACTGAAATCAGAATATTATAATACCAGCACATTCAGAAAAAAATATTACTACCTCCGTAACAAGGTTCTTAGTTTATTTTTAAGCAACTTCGACCAATAATTAAAGGTTAATCTAATCATCTTAATGAAAATCTAAAACCTGTTATTGATTTTATTTATATTCGTTTATCAATAACAAATTTTAGATTTTCATTAGGATAATTAGATTAACCTTTAATTATTGGTCAAAGTTGTTTCAGACAAACAACAAAAAGAACTAAGAACTTTGCTCTGGGACACAGAGGGAGTATATATTGAACTTTTTTGGTTTTTTTTTTTTTTGTAGAAAAAACAAAAATAGCTAAGAAAATAAGAGCAGATTTTTTTTTAAAAAAAAAGGGAGAGGTATCGATAACAGCAAAGAAACTGTACGACAGAGAGGTTGATCCTAGATTCGCGATGATACCACTTGAAGGCGAACGATAGGCGGAAGCGTATAGAATGGATAGAAAATTAAGAAAAGAAGAAGAAAGCAGATTAGAATAAGAATCAAGAAGAAATAGAAGAGAGAAGAGAGAAGAAGAAGAAGCACACACAATAGCTTAAAGCTAAACTCAATTCAATATATTAATCTATGACTTAATGGCTTTGAAAGCTTACATAATATATACTCCCTCCGTCCCAGCGAAAGAGCCATTTATTTCCTTTTTGGGCGTCCCATTTAAAAAGCCACTTTCCCAAAAAGAAAACCTTAAATCACTATTCTCTCCACTCATTCTCTCTCCTACTTTACTTTTACACTCACAACATTCTCTTTCTTACATCACCTCCCACTCATTCTCTCTCCTATTTAATTTTTCATACTCACAACATTTAAACTTTTTCTCTTTCCTACATCACATTTCTTATTTTGCGTGCCCGACTAATTTGATGGCTCTTTCGCTGGGACGGAGGGAGTATAGGCTAATAAATTCTAACAATACTAGGAAACGGAAATATTAAATAAAATATTAATCCTAAAAGGACTCAAAACTAATAAATACTGATTCTAAAAGGAAACTAAGAAATAAATATGAATCCTAATCTACCGAGGACTATTTTTCTTAAACCAAAAGGCTTTGTTCCTTGGCTTTGACTTGGATACAAATTATTCCTAGCTTGTCCTGCATCAAACTGCCACTGCACTCGAAATTTTAAAAAGAGAGATAATAGAGCGAAATGCTAGAAAGGCAAACCCTCACAAGGTTAATGTGTCCACCAAAAAAAAAAAAAAAAGCACGCTTCCTACAAGCTAGGCACTTATTAACTCCCTTAACTATCGGTCCCAAAAAGAGATATTCCTTTGACTACCCCCCAAAGGAACCTCCAGATATGAAAGGGGCTATGAATATACTTAGCAACCAATCAAAGACGCATATATATTCCCCCACTTCATCTCTCATATTAATCCTTGCAATTCCACACTTTGCCAAATTAATTTTAAGCCCCGACACACTTTAAAAAAGCTGGATGGTAAGTACGTTTTTTTAATTTCGAACACCCTCATCAAGGAAGAACATCGGGTCATCGACAAACTGGAGAGAAAAGAAACCATGAAATTATCCGTTCCCACCTTACATCCCTCCGCTAAACCAACCTCCTCACCTCTACATAATAACCTACTTAAAATGTCACCTACAAGGGTAAACAAAAAAGGAGATAAAGGACTGGAGGCCTCAAACCACTTTTGAGCCTTACCGTTAACAGCAAAAAACTCATGGTTCAAAAACACTGCATAATCCACTTCCTCCATCGGCCTCCAAACCCCTTACGCTCAAGAACATGATCTAGAAAACGCCAACTCACTCTATTATCATGAGCCTTCTCAAAGTCAAGTTTCACCACAACACTTCTCTGGAAATCCTCAACCATCTCATTCCCGATCAGCGCAACATCAATTACTTGCCTACCTTCAACAAAAGCACTCTGAGCTTCAGAAATGGTATTGTCTAATACGACCCTCAATCTAAGCAACAAAACATTAGTGTAAGTGATAAAACCTTAATAATAATCATATAACCACTTGTCACAAACTAACACAGGTCTAAAATCATTGACCTTTAATGACCAAATTGATAGGTCTAAAATCATTGACCTTTAATGAACGATCCTTTTTAGCCACCAAATTGATAAATGAAGAGTTTATACTAATACCTGTAACACAATTATCAAAAAGCTCAACACTCTCATCTCATAAGATCATTTTTCACAATATCCCAACAAGAGTGATAGAATGTCATACAGAAACCATCTAGCCAAGAGCCTTATCTCTTGTCGACCCATCCACAGCTCGACGAACCTCCTCCTCGAAAAAAATTCTTTAAACCAAGTAGCCAATCAATACCCTTTAAACGGGGTCTACTATCACACTCTTCGTGAAAAAGGTTTTTATAAAAGCTGGTGATGGAATCCGTAACTAAATCTGGGTATCTAAGAAGTAACCTTTCCTCATTCATTTTGCAATCTAATAAAAGAACTTAGAATTACTATAATCGTCTCTAACCCAATTAATTTTAAACTGTTGGTGCCAACCAATATCCTAACTCAAAAGAATCTCTTCAAAATTATTCTACAACCCATTTTGTTGATTCTCCTTCTCATAATAGAATTAATGTTTGACCCTATTTTATAGGTCTCAGACTTGACTAGGAATACAAGTCAAATACTCCTAAAACTAATCTATATAGAAACCTAATAAGACTCAACATCAAAAAATGTCCTAATTTACACTAAAACCTAAAAATATTGTCTACCTAAACCTGAATTTTACAAATAAAACAAAAATATTTTAATTATAATTAAAGTCAATCTTATTTTATCCCGCATCAGACACCCCCACTTATAGAACTTGACCTCGAGTTCATGCTGAAGCTTGAAAACGACCATGTCATATAAAAAGATACTTTGAATATATTGAATGTTTGGCACAATTGAATTACAGATGACTTCTTCACATGATTAATTAAACTCGTAATGACTTCAGTATTGGTTTAATTCACCGACCTCTTTCTCCTCTTCTTCAAAAGCAATTGGCCCAAGTCCAAACAAGAATTAATCGACTCTTGATTTGGGTCATATATGTACTCTTCAAAATTTTCAACAAAATCCTCTTCTAGCTCCGCCAAAGGACAGAAGACTTTCAGTATTCTACTCCCTTTTGACATCCAAAGCTTCTAATCTCTCGACCGATCAAGGTTGTAGATTGTTCACTACCCTTCCACAATCCCCTTGCATCCTTGGAGTTTTGACCAATAACGCAACTGTGATATAATTTCGTCCAAAGTCACGTTCTAACAAACACCATTTCGATCGGTTTAAAGATTGCAAATGTTGCATTGGTGTCATTGTTGTTCGCTTCATAGTTGCTATCGCAGGATTTTAGATTTTACCCGCTTTGATACCACTTAATGTGGTGGAAGTACAAGGTTTCGATCAATATATGATTGACCAGGAACACTTTCAATGAGTAATTTCCTAAGAAAGATAAAATAGATGTACAAGCTAGGGTTTCCGCACCAATCCTAGTTTTCACACCGACGAAGGTTGTTCACAACCCCTCTACAATTCCCTTGCATCCTCCCCAACACCTACATCCAGAGTTTTGACCAATCCTCTCACGCATATGTGCTATAATTTCGTTCAATGTCACGTTCTAACACACGTTGCATCTTTCAAGGGACTACCAATTTCATTTGTTAAAAGATTACAAACGTTGCATTGGCCATTGTTGTTCCCTTCGTTAGCAGAAAGAAAACAAACACGAAGTTTGACTAAAAATCATAATTAATTTGAGTAAAGGTTAATTTTCAACATTAATTCTTTACCCTATTTTATAGGTCCCCTAAGACTTGGAATACAAGTCAAATACTCCTAAAAATAACCGTAATAGGACTCCAATACATCAAACGGTATCCTAAATTTACTCTATACCTAAAAATATTGCCTACCTAATAATAAATCCAAAATTTACATCTAAAGTAAATCATATTTTGTCCAACATCATCTCGATTGTCTTCCATGCCACTTCACTTTTTACGCCCCTCTTTCTCTCTCCTCCCCGCAAGTTTGTTCTCTCTCTTTTATGTTTATCTTTCCCTTTCCTCTGGATCTCTTTCTATCTTGTCACATTCAAGCATCGACGAGTTGACCAACACCTATCGAGACCTCGACAACCATCCAATCGAGCAAACTTGTGGTAAATCTTCAAGCCCATGGCGACCATCCCAGATCTATAACTAGCTATGTGTCCGAGTCTGTTTTTTATATGCCAAGTCCGACTCATATCTCGTGTCAACACCTCGATCAATGGACTTCGACACGTGATACCAATTGATGTGAACACAGCGGAATTCAACAAGATAAACGAACAATTCAAGGGAACGTTCGACCTTAATTCGAATCCACGAACTAAGGATTTAATAAGAAATCAATCAGATCACTTCTGCAAGCCAATTAAGACTTATAGGTTGAAAACCCAAATTGCTAAGCAAACGTAAATTGATAATAAATAAGTTGTTTGTAAACAATAACAAAGAAAGTATTTATACTACCTAGGAAAGCTGAAAAACCTAATTAAAACAAAATTAGAATCCTAATTGAAAAAGGAAACAAAACTTCAATCCTAATTGTTTAAGAATCATGTTGCACCAATACTTCCTGATTGAAAAGGGAAACAAAACTTCAATCCTAATTGTTTAAAAATCATGTTGCACCAATACTTGTGAATCCTGTTATCCGAGTTAGGCCATCTCGTGCTACATCATTTTGTGCTAGGATGGATTGTGTGTCGTTATTTCCTCCATTGTTGCCGGCCAACGTCCAAGGATTGCTCCTTATCTGATATCAATTGATGTGAACGCAGCGGAAAACAACAAGATAAACGAACAATTCAAGGGAACGTTCGACCTTAATTCGAATCCACGAACAAAGGATTTGATAAGAAATCAATCAGATCTCTTCTGCAAGCCAATTAAAACTTAAAGGTTAAAAACCCAAATTGTTAAGTAATCGTAAATTGATAATAATAAAGTTGTTTGTAAACAATAACAAAGAAAGTATTTATACTACCTAGGAAAATTGAAAAACCTAATTAAAATGGAATTAGAAACCTAATTGAAAAAGGAAACAAAACTTCAATCCTAGTTGTTTAAGAATCCTGTTACACCAATACTTCCTAATCGAAAAGGAAACAAAACTTCAATCCTATTTGTTTAAGAATCCTGTTGCACCAATACTTGTGAATCCTGTTATCCGAGTTAGGCCATCTCGTGCTACATCAAAGGGGCTGTGATAAAGTGGTTGAGGATATGAAGGAAGAAATTTCTTCATTTATGGGATCAAAGAAGCAAGCAAATGAAAAACGGGTGCTTGAGAGAATTATCCATCAACAAAGGATTAGGGAAGAAACACTTGGAAGCTATGGGTCTGAGTTGGGGGAGGAGGATGAAGAAGAGATTGAGGGTCACGCGATCAAAAAAGCAAAGTTCACATTTAGGGGGCATATGGATAGTTTTGTTAGTCATGGTAGCCCTACTGCTAAGAACATGAAAAAATAAAAAAGCGAGAACGAGGAAGCACATAAAGTGCTTGAAAAACAAGCGTGGAAATCTTTAGTCAAGTGGATGTATGATGCTGGTATTACATTTAAAGCGGTAAATTATGGCAACTTTCAAGAAGCAATGAGTGATGTTGCTAAATGTGGGCACATAAAAAAAGTCCCAAGTTAACATCAATTTAGAGTTCCTTTACCGAAGGATGAAGTAGAAGCAGTCAATAATGTTATTGAGGATCGGAAAGAATGGAAAACTTATGGGTGTTCCATTATGTCCGATGCATGGAAGGATAGAAGAGGAGCGAACTTTGATTAACTTTCTAGTTAACAGTCCAAAGGGGAGTATGTTTTTAAATCAAATGACGCTTCAGAATATAGCAAGACCGGAGAAAGAATATGGGAACTTTTGAGAGATATTGCGAGGAAGTTGGTCCAGAGAATGTTGTACAAGTGATTACTGATAATGCTTCCAACATGAAGGCTGCCGGTAAGCAATAATTTGTTACTCTAATTAGAAGTTATTTACTAGTTATCGATTATGCTTATGTGATTGTTGAATTGTTCTAATAATTATTTTCTTCTCTTTTTCACAGGTGAGATGTTAATGTCATATTTTGGACACCGAGCGCTGCTCATTGCATGGACTTGATGCAGGAGGATATTTTTAACATTCCTAGGATGAAGAATTGTTTTAAGAGGGCTATGAAACTCAACAGTTACATTTATGGCTGCCTGGGGTTAGTGAGTATAATGAGGAAGTTCACACTATTAGATTTAGTGAAGCCGGCAAAGACCCGATTTGCCACAACGTTTCTTACTCTCTCAAGGTTCATTAAGGTAAAGAAATGATTAAGGACAATGTTTCTCTCAAATGCGTGAAAGAAGAGTCCATGGGCAAAGGAAGCAAAAGGTAAAGAAGCAACTAAGATTATCATGGATGTTAGATTTTGGAATGTTGCTTAGGAAGCTATTTGGGTTGTTGGTCCTCTTTTCAAGGTAAGCAAACAACTAATAATAATTTAATTAAAAAATGTTGGTTTCTTTATTCTAATTATTATTTTCTTTTCTATGTTCAAGGTTCTTCGGCTAGTTGATGGTGAGAAGAAGGCTCCTATGCCATATATATATATGAAGCTATAGATAGAGCGAATGAGAAAATTGCACAAAATTTTGAAAACAAAGAAGCTGACTATTTGGAGTTTTATCAGATCATTGATCACAGGAAAATCAACTTCATCATTCTTTGCACGCAACTGCTTACTACTTAAATCCTGAGTTTCACTACACAAATGAGAACATTCATAAGGATGAAGAGATTTGGGATGGGTTCCTTACTTGTCTTCAGAGGTTGGTACCTGATGTATCGACTCAAGATCTGATTATTCAGCAATTAAAGGTTTATACAGCAGCAGCAGAAGGTGGTTTCGGGTCACCTCCGGCTAAAAGGCACCGCAAAACTGTCTCTCCAACTAGTAATATTTAATTTATAATATGATTGATATTTATTTATATACTATAACAACTTGTCTTGAATATTAATATAATTTGAACTTTATTTTGCAGCTGAGTGATGGAGGCTTTACGGTAGAAGAGTTCCAGAATTGCAATAATTTGCCCAGAAGATCACAAGTTTGACTTGTAGCGCTTCAGGATGCGAGAGAAATTGAAGTTTCTTCGATCATGTATGTGCTAAAAATCGAGTTTAAATTGTATTGCGTCACGTTAGCCCTGTACTTATTTAGTTTTTTTTGTTTTTTTGGTTTTTTGAAGGTTCACAGTAAGAAGAGAAGCAGGTTAGAACAAAGTAGGTTAAATAAGAGAAGATGGTGACGAGGAAATGTCGTTAACTTGGGAAATGGTTAGTAATGTTTGTGGGGCTGAGGAGCGTGCCTATCCTACTAGAGAGAAGACAACCAAATCAACATCAACTCAAACTTCAACTCGTGGATCTGATGGTGGTGCGCGCGGCTCAAGGCAAAAGACAGTCACATATGTTAGAGGGGGAGGACGCACACCATTAGTCTTACGTCCAAGGCCTAGCAGACCACCCCTAACTTTACAACTTGTTGATGAAGAAGAAGAGGAAGATGTTAAGCTCCTCGAAGAGGATGTACGTGAGGAGGATGACTTTACAGATAGTGATGAATATATTCAAATCTTGGAGGATGTGGAAGATGATGACAATGCTTGATTTTCTTGATTTTATTTCGTTAAAAGACTTCATGTTTATTTCATTTTCACAGACTAGTAGTCTAGTACTCGGGTACTTGTTCTGTTGATTTGAACATCGTGGCATTAATACGCCTTTTGTCTTGGAATTCTTAATTTTAGGGTTTTAATTACTTGAAATTCTCAAGTTCATAACATTTTGAAGCTTTGTTTACATTTTACATGCATATATATATTTTTTTACTATTTTTCACTAATTTTTTTCAATTTTTTCAGGTTTGGTCGCCTTTTTGCCGCCCGCCTCTCACCTTGCCTTTCGCCTCTTTCAGGTACGTTTCGCCCGCCTCTCACCTTTCGCCTTTGACAAGTATGGGTGTAACGCAAGTTTAGCACTAACAAGAAGATCTTTAAGTAGTAATGTGCTCATTTAAAATAATATTTAGGTAAAATCGGTAAGTCGGGGTAGAAAGAAAGTTTTGACCTTAAGAAGACAATTATTTAAAAAATCAACGAATATCATTATATCTTATAGAGTCAAGACCAACTAACACTTTAATAAAATATATAACTATGAAACCATTGTGATGTGTGTTGAATGCATGCCCTAAAATTGTCTAGACATCATTAGGGAGTGAAACAATTTTAACACCGATCGAAAGATCTTTAAGGAGTATTAAGATCATTATAGCATATAAATGTCAAAACCGGAAGTAAGGTAGAAAGTAAGTTACGACCGTATGGGGACATTTTTATTAAGAAAATATTTTTTATTAAAAAAGATAGATTTTGAAATCGAATAGACAAGAACATTAAAGAGACATCTTAACACCCTTTGAAATACAAATATGTATAAATATAGTTTTGAGAAATTCATAAAGCCAAATAGCCAACATAATTTTATTTGATTACCTGTCGATTCGAAAAATATTATCTTAGCTCTAAGTGAAAATGGACATGGTTACCCTTAAGTAGATCATTTTCGCACATAACCCATTGCTAATGGTAGGAGAAGAATAGCACCAAAGGATGATAGAGGGGATATATATATATATATATATATATATATATATATATATATATATATATATATATATATATATATATATATATATATATAGAGAGAGAGAGAGAGAGAGAGAGCCGAGCGAGTTAGTGGTAGCTCTATAATTGAAGGGATGCCCATGCACAAAGAAATAATCAATTGAGATTCTAATGCCCGAGAGCTTTGTCGATCACCCACAACGGAGTATCATAGACTCAATACTAACAAGACAAGGGAATGACCGTATTTGATGTTATGTGACTCCAAATGCGCACTTCACCGCTAAAAAGGTCGCTTTATAGAACTATTACATGATAGAGCAACCATAAATATCAAAGTAGTAAATAATATCAAATAGGACATATATTTTCAATATAAGAAGACACAAGCAAGAAGAGTACATAAATTTACCAAGGGGTTGACGTTTGCTACGCCGAAACCTTCGCCGGAGGCTAAGAAAATTTCTCTATCTTGCACCTTCTTGCCTTCGAGATAGTTCAATATTTCCCATGAATAAAAGAACCATTGGACCTTCACTTTCTTGGTCTTGCCCGCATGTTCCCAAATTTTAATTAGCTTACCAATGTAAGGCTCGGGATAACCCTCTTTGTACATGTATACACAATCATAAAGGGTATACTCAACTTCATCGTACACAAAAGATTCATAAAATTGAATCTTCTTGTCCTTTCCACCAACACCTTTCTTTTTAAGCCATTTAAATCCAAGGCTCTTATCTTCATTTTTTTCCACCATTCCTCCCTCCATGCGATCGCTAGCTAGAGAAAATGCGCCTCTTTACCTGAAAGCAAAATAAAATTGAAGTGAAGAACTCAAAAGACGTGTGACTAAAAGCATCTTCTTTCATTGCTACGGGAATCCCAAACAACATACATATTACTCCCTTCATGACACATCAACAAAGAACCGTCCATATCTTCGTCTTATAAAAAAGTAAAGCGTTTTATTCTTGGGAAAGTAAGTCACAAGGTTGAAATTCAAAGACTTGGCGCAATGGTACTACAAGAGAATGGAGCTTGTAGCTTAATTTGTTGCAAGGGAAAATTAATAAAGATTGACACTAGCTAACTATAGCTTGCAAAATGCAATTGACGAGACATGCCTTAGATGTTGCAGTTGACATAGGCATTATTAAGTAAGTAATTTGTACGCCGGGATGCGTGACTTGTTTCTTTGTTTGTTTGGCAAGTTCCTTGTTCATATTAAAGTATCTAATATTGTCGCCAGCAACATACACCTCCTAAAAGGGGGTATTTGGAAGGATGAAAGCACTATTGGTGCCTAAAAGCAATGATGTTAACTCCATTGCTACCAAGAACCACCTTTTTAATTCAATCATCATGGCAAGTATTCAAATCGTAAAGGTCTAAAGCATCCTCCGCCAATTGAAACATAAGGTAGTATCTAGCATCCGACAACCATATTGTAAATAGAGCAATAAAAAGTTATTTACAACCATGTTTTACATCATTTTGCTGCCTTCTAATATTCAGTTCTCCTAATATTTACTTCTCTAAACTTTCTTGTTCAATGATATCATGTCTCTTTCCCCCAAGCCCTTATATTGGAAATTACTATCACGAAACCACTCAATTAACCAATTATATTAACAAAGCGATCAACAAAACCATATTAACCTTCAGAACCCAACTTTCTTATAAAGTTTTTCATGGCACAAGTGCAAACAAAAAAGAGTAAGAGACAGTGATAAGACTAATTATAATAGAAGTAGGAGTGAAAGAGAGCTAATGGAGAGTTTTTATAGGAATGACATAGGAGATATGCCTAAAATTAATGAATTAAGACTTGCTAAATTAAAGGCATGAAATTCAGATGTAGATTAGGTCAATTATGCAGGAACATGCAACAAGGCATCCTGATATTTAGTACAACCATCCACCACTGGACTTGCTTCTTACAACAGATTAATCACTTGGGAATGGCCTTGATATTAGGGATGAAGAAAATGTAAAACATGTGTATCAATATTAAGGAATGAAAACCTTTATGCTAATATGATTTAAGAGTAATTTATTTTATTTAAGTCACTTAGGAGTGTTGATATTAGGCATGAAGAGAATCAGTAGAGCATTCCCTGTGTCAATGTCAAGGAATTAAGAGTAATTTATTTTATAGATAATATGAATTTGATTAGTTTTGTATACATTGGACTGTGAAATAAGTTCCTTTCAAATATTTTTTGTAATGACTATTGCCTATATAGGATAGATGTAGTTGCATCGAACACTTGGAGAAATCACATTTATGGTGACAATTTACTTCATACGGTTTCATCCTCTCAATTAAATATTGTACATAATCTCTTCTGCTCACCCTCAAGTATTCAAACTCTAGGTCAGCATCAATGTGGTATCAGAGCAAAAGCTTAATACCACACTATCTCCTTTATGAAATTGTCAAAAACAGTTGTCACACCACAAACACAAGCTAAATCATTGTGCCTTAAGCTCAATAATAACCTGTCTTTCTCGTTTCAAGCCACCATACCACCACACATCACCTTTCTCCTTACATGGCCTTAATTAAGAATCAAAAACCATTGTGGCAGAAAATGACATCACTCTTAATCACTAATCATCTAAAATACAAACCTAATCAGGACAGAGTATCCACATCATTGCACCATTCATCATTCGCGGCTACACTAAAGCCAACACCCCTAATCTTGGAAGTGTCATGTCTTCCATTCTCTTAGATAGAGACGCGAATGAGATCCTGTTTCTTACAAATGTTATGTCTAGTGTGTAATTATATCCTTGCAGTTAAGTTTGGAGGACCACATCTTTATTCATGACTTTCTCTCTCGTCTAAATACAGCCTCCTGGTGCAGTTTAGTTTCCTTGTCATTTATCATCTGAAAGGCAAATGTTCCATAAATATTAGAGCTTTTTGCTCAGTATAAAGCTCTCAACCAATTAACATATATGAGATGTAGCAGGTTCGAACCCAACGCGCTGATTACCCTAGACTGGTGTGTGATGTGAAAATCAGTAAAAGAGTCCCAAGATCTTTTTTTCCTACAGTTTACAAGTTTTCTAGAGGAATCATTTGCTTTAAATAGTCAGAGAAGTCTACATGATTTTAGGTTCTCTTTCTTTTTTTCTTTTCTTTTTCTTTTTTTTAATAATTTTATTAGATTGAAAGAAAAGGATACACAAAGGCCCCGCTTCCGAGTTTAAAAATGGAGAGAAAGGGAAAGAAAGGGAAGGAAATTTTAAAAAAAAATCCTTCGATAGCTTGCTTCTGAGAATTTTTATGGAGGGAGTGGAAAGAAAGGAAAGGAAATTTTTTATGATTTTCCTCCCAAAATCGAGAGGAATTGGAAGGAAAGAAATTGGAAGCTTGACAATTCTTTTTATCATCCCACTTTTACCCTCACATATTTTTTATAATCTCATCAGTACCCTCGTATAGTCCGATCATATTCACTAACGATCAAAATCCTACTGCCCCCTCCTCTCTCATTCTAGTGGCTCATTCATTCATCTTTCTCCATCTCACAACAGTGCCTTAGAACAAGCCAACCAAAGACTCCATTAAAATTAGGAGTAATTTGCCAAATAATCACACAGACAGCAATTATTCGATCATATGTGAACAATCAACTTCCAGTAGCTTAGCAAACATAAAACTTTTTCTCACCTCAAAAGTCTGCGCCGCAATTTCAAGAATTTTGGATGGGATTTTGAATGAAGCAAACGAAAACAGCATGAATTGAAAATACTTGACAAAATTCAGAGAAGAGAAAACGGAGGAAGCAAATCGATGGGAACTATGAAATAATCTTCACAGATTTCCGAAAGGAATGTTCATGGGAAATGTAAACAGTTATATTGCTGTCACTATGTTTGGGTATATAGATTAGATAAAGTAGGATGGTATGTGTTTTGAGTCCTCTTTCACAAGGAGGATAAGGAGGATGATGTTACACTCTTGAAACGGTTAATTGGCTACAGAAATGAAGGGGGTTGCAATGCTCTTCAACTAGGTTTTTTTATAAATGAGGATATAGAAGTCATTTTTTTTTTATTTCCTCCCATTTCATTCCAAAAGTCGGAAAGGATTTTTCCTTTCATTTCCTTACTAACTCGGAAGGCCATCGAAAAAAATTTAAATTCACTTCCCTCCCTTTCTTTTCTCTCCTTTTCCCTCCCTCACTTTCTTTTCTCTTAATTAAAAACTCGGAAGCGGACCCAAAAGAAAAGAAGGACAAGAAGCCCAAAGCAAAATGAATACAATGAAAGAACCTAGAGTAGGCAGTAACAACAATCGAACCCTACCAAATGTGTGACAGACCAACAGGGCTGGTCCTAACATTTTAGGGGCCCTTTTCAAAATTGAAACTAAGGATCTAACAATAATTACAAAAAACCAAATAAAATTAGCTCTTCAATTTTATTTTTAACATTATTCTTATTCATATTTATATTTCCTAATTTTAGTAGTAATTTAAAATTTGAAGTATGAATATAATGAAAGAACCTGGTGGAATGGGGCGTTGCCGAAATTTTTGAAAGATGATTAGAATTTCGTTATTACAGTCGTTGCCGGAATTTCGCTATTGCAGCAGTGGCCATCAAAATATCACGATTATTGCAGTGGACAATGGAATATCACAATGGAAAACTCAGAGGCAGTGTTCTAAAAATCGGTTGGGCTGAGAAGAGGTGGGAGGGTCGGAGACGAGACAAAAGAGATGGCCCGAGTCAGAATTGCAAGGCTATAAGAGGTGGGGATGTGACAGGTCGGCTGTGAAGTTGCAAGGCTGTGGATGATGGAGATTGAGAGATAATGAAAGGGAAGGGGGGGAGAGATAGAGAGACTGCAGCTTGTTGATTGAACTTTGAAGTCACAAAATGACTTTTAGGGTTTTCAGGAGATTGTAATTCTAGACTAGAGACTAAAGAGGAGTATGGTTTGTGGAGTGGGATATGGGCCTGAGAAATGGACTGTGGGTCTGGTTTGGATAGTTAGATAACTGATAACTTGGGCCATATCATCGAAGGGTAGCATTTTTCTTTAGAAAAGAGGGTTACTATTTAAATCCCAAAAAGCTATGAGTAAACCACAAATGAAACAATTGCAGAAATGTCATTGAGGTTAATTACTTCTTTATCCCTATTTTCATCTTTCCCTATTCCTCCATTAACTTTCACCCAACTACCATCCTCCTCTCTTCCATTAACTCTTTCACCACTCCACCATTTACCATCCCCACACACACACTTCCACATTTTTACAACTTCTTTTCCCCTCTATACCAACTACCATCCTCCTCTTCACCCAACTACCATCCTCCTCTTCCATTAACTCTTCAAATCAAAAATTCATGAATGAAATGGCAATCCAAGCAAATAATAATGTAATTTTCTTTACACTATCTCTTTATTTACATTTTAATGCATTTAGTTTTTAAAAAAAAAATGATTTTTGATGGGGTCGGCCAGTAGTGGACGATTCTGGGCTTAAAGTCGGTCATCTCTCTCTGGCCGACTCTGGGTAAGAATACATCCACACCCGGCCGACTGTATTCAATATTTACCGCCATACCCAGCCGACTTTAAGAACAAATTTTCACCACTTTTGGCCGACTTTTTTAAATTTTTCCGCCACACCCGACCGACTTTGTAGCAAAAAATAAGTCACCTTTGGCCGATCCCAAATTTTTTCCACAAAACCTCCCTAATTGTTTCATTTATTTAATTTCAGTGTTCATTAGATGATGACAACTATGAATCTATTGATTTTGAGGCTATTTTAAGAGATTACACCGAAGAGTTCTCGGTGCCTACATATTTTTTCAATCGGGAAACGTGTTTCGATTGGGTACGTAAAAAGGGAGAAGAGTATGGATTTGTTATGATTATAGGCCGGTCAGATAATCCTGAAAGCCGTAGATCGTACCCTCGAATGACGCTCATATGCGAACGTTGGGGGACATACAAAGACAAGCCAATCTCGCTATCATCTCAAGAATCGATTGAAAATGAATTTAAAGGCAAAAAGAAAGAAAAACGAAAAAGTGAAACAAAGAAATGTGATTGTAAGTTTCAGTTGAATGCTAGACAAGTGAATGAAGATGGTCAATGGAAATTGAAAGTGATATGCGGCGTTCACAATCATCCAATTTATGACTCTATGCTTGGTCATTCGTATGCGGGAAGATTACAAAAAGATGAGGAGGATTATGTGATAGCAATGTCTAATGCAAATAGCCGACCGAAGGATATATTATGTGGCTTAAGAGCGCAATTTCCGAAAAACAATTCCACAATACGAAATATCTATAATGCGCGCTTGAAGAACAAGTCAATTGAGCAGGCAGGTCGTACGCAAATGCAACAACTCGTGTTTAGATTGAATGGTCATCGTTACCACTTCGAATATCGGCAATGCGAGCAGACTAGCCAAGTTAATCAGTTATTCTTCGCTCCTCCGGATAGCATTAAATTGCTTAGAGCCTTTCCAAACATTTTATTTATGGATTGCACTTATAAGACAAATAGGTATAAGTTACCTTCGCTTGAGATTGTGGGGGTGACATCAACGAATATGACTTTCTTAGTTGCTGCCGTGTATTTAGAGGCTGAGAAAGAAGCAAACTACACGTGGGCATGCGAAGTATTGAAGTCTATGATGGACGAATCATGTATTCCTAATGTTATTGTGACCGATTGTGAGAAGGCTTTGATGAATTCAATTCGTCGGACGTTTCCAACTACAACTCATTTGCTTTGTCGATGGCATATTAGCAAAAATATTGTGACAAAATGTAAGAAAATGTTTGATATGCAAGAGAAGTGGGAGTCGGTCATTCAGAGTTGGCATGCATTGGTTAAAGCTGATACAGAGACAGAGTTCAACGACTGTTTGCGACGATTACCAAAAGATTTCAAGCATTACCCTGACGCGGTTGAGTATGTCATGAAACAATGGATTATGACATATAAAGAAAGATTTGTCTCATGCTGGACAAATAAAGTTTTACACTTTGAAAACTTGACAACAAATAGGTACGTGAATCAAACTTTATTTTTGTTATATATATGAGTCTTATGTTTTGTATATATTCATGCTAATAGGGTGGAGAATCAAACTTTATTTTTGTTATATATAAGAGTCTTATGCTTTGTATATATTCATGCTAATAGGGTGGAGAGTCAACATGCCGTATTTCATAAATATCTTTAATTTCATGGAATAATTAAATAATTATACAAATATTTAATAAAAACATAAAATAAAAATGATATATTATTTTTCATCTATGACTACATAAAAAAAATATATCAAAATTACAAGGGTCGGCCACTAGTGGCCGATTCTGGGAAAATAGTCGTTCATATGTGGCCGAATTTATTGGAAACACGTCGGCCAACAGGGGCCGACTTTACACACACTGTGGCAAGCAGTGGTGGCCGACCCCTGCACAAAGAGTTCCCTTTACATTTTTGTTGAAATTTTCTGGAATACAGTTTGATATGGAACAATATCTTGAAACCAAAAAAAAAAACCTACCATTTTTTGCAAGGTCGGTCAGTTGTGGCTGACTGTTTTCCCAGAAACGGCCGTAACTGGCCGACTGTTTTCCCAGAATCGGCCATTAGTTGCCGATCCCTTTAATTTTCCTTTTTTTTTTTAAAGGTTTGTATATTAGTGTTGTTGAAGTTAGGGAAGTTAATACATTTTTCTTGTTGAAGTGAGAGATGAACATTAACTCTTTGTTGTAGCATTATCGACCCAAACTTAATACAATAAAAGAGAAGTTTACATAACGACTTACATTAATAGTAAAAAAAAATTAAAATTAAGTTTAAATAACATTAAACAAACATTCGTAACCAAATATATCACAAAAGCAAATTAATTTCAACCCATTATCCCATTTAATCCCTTCCGCCACCACGAGAAGTCGATGGTAATTCTGTTGCTCCAAGTGCTCTAAATATGACATTCGCGAACTCTTGTGCAGTCACGGACTCATCTCCACTTCTCCATCTCCTCGCAATTGGCAGCATGCTCTCACGAACATTCTTTAACATATTCCAAGGATTTGCCTGACCAACCTCATTGGTCCTCTTAACTGCTTGAGATCTTTGAGATTCGGGGATAAGAATCGGATGAGAAACATTATAGTACCACGGTAAGTAATTGTTGACATTGTCTTGTGGTACTCGTATCTCCTCAAGATCATCTAGATCAAGCAAGGCATTCTTCCAACGAATGAATAATTGTGCATTCGCGAACCATCCCGCGTAAGTTTTGGTATCTCCTCGAGGCAATCCATGGAATAATGGCATGGATGGTATTATTTGGAGGTATCCAAACTGTCTCAAGACCCGATCTGGGAGATGTGGTTCAATTACATTTGCAGCAACAATCGATCCTATATAAAGAGAAACTTTGGAAAAAGGGTATCGTTCTCGAAAATGATCATGGACTCCATTTACTACTAAAAGAATATTTGAATTACCTAGAATTTCTGTAACCGGTACAGTCATATTCTCAAAATCCAACTCCCATTGCTTCAACTTCGCCACGTGGTTAATACATTTGAAGTTGCACACATCACGTCCTTGCCATATCATCCCCGCCACATGATTTTCATATGATAATAATAAATCTTTACACACCGGGCCACCAGGAAAACCCGCATCTGCTTCTTCTTCATCCTCATTTTCTTCTTCTCGTTCCGGTACAATAGTATTTGGTGGAGATGTTTCCATTCTATCCTGATTCTCACCTTCATCCTCAGTTTCAGAATCACCATCCTGCTCAAATTGTCTAGCATTTGAACTTTGTCCTCGATGCAACATCTCCTTACGCAACCTCTCTTCCCGTTCCCTCTCTTCCCGTTCCCTTCTGGCAGAGGCAGTGGTCCTTTTCCCTCTAATCAATTGTTTAACTGCAATAAACATCAAATGAATAATCAATTCTAAGCCAATTATCAAAATTTCTAAAATTAAACGAAACTCAATGAAATTATAATTCATTTACCATAAGTCATATACCAATCAAAATTCCATCAGAATTCTATTCTACTAACACACTTATTCAATTACAACGAAACAATTTGCATATACACACACATCAAAAATGAAGAACTACATTAACAAAAATCATATACATAGTCTTTCTAATTTGATGAAACCAAAAAATTATTTTACAAAGAACGGACCTCATTTGAACAGGGAGTTGAACACAAAGAGCCCTTGTCAATACAAAGCAAATAAAAAAAAATTAAAAAAAAAAATAAAGGGTCGGCCAGTACCAGTTGATTTTATAGGTGAAAGTCGGCCGGGTATGACGGAATAATTAGGCCAAAGTCGGCAGGCAGTGGCCGAAAAATTACCCAGAGTCGGTCGGTTCTTGTCAATACAAAGCAAATAAAAAAAATTAAAAAAAAAAAATTAAAAAAAATAAAGGGTCGGCCAGTACCAATTGATTTTATAGGTGAAAGTCGGCCGGGTATGACGGAATAATTAGGCCAAAGTCGGCAGGCAGTGGCCGAAAAATTACCCAGAGTCGGTCGGTTCTGGCCGACTATTTACCCAGAGTCGGTTGGTACCGGCCGACCCACTTAAGATCCAGATTTCGACCAAGGATTTACAAATTGAGCTTATACCAACAATATTTCCATGAAATCAAGCATGACAAGTAAACAATTTGACTAAATTTGTAACGATATTACAAAAAACGAAACCCTAAAAAGAAATTTGTGCTTACCTTTTCCACCAAAGCTTGACATTGTTGTTGTTGTTGTTGTTGAATGTTCTTCTTGTTCTTCTTCTTCTCTTTCACTCTCTCTCTCTCTCTCTCTCTATAAATCAGAATTCTTCTTCTCTCTCATCAAAATCTTTCTTCTTCTTCTCTATTTCTATAAACAAACAGATGGGGGTGGGTGAAGATTGGAAGATGATAAATTTAAAACCTAAATAAATGACATTAAGGGTATAAAAGGAAAGTAAAGGGGTGTGTGCAATTTATTTGGGGTGATATTAGTAATGGGGGTTTACTCATAGCTTTTTGGGGTTTAAATAGTAACCCAAAATTAGTAGATTTATATCATTGTGGTGGGATCCTTCTCCGGAACCACGCTATACGGGAATCCTGTGTGCTGCCCTTTTTTTAGTAGAGGCCATTTTCTTAATTTGCATGTGTTTGCAAATTATTGCTCTTCTATTAGCAGATGGAGTACAAAAGAGTAGACATGTCCAAACGGTTATGGTTTCGATTTTCGGTTTCAAAATCGTCGATTCCCGATTCTCAAATAATCGGAACCGTATTTGAACCATATTAATTCGGTTCCCGATTTTGGGTTCTATTCGCCGGTTTCGATTCCGATTTCAACGGTTCCACCGGTTTCACACCATCTAACTTTATTTTTATTTTTATTTTAAATCCAAACCTCTTAAGACAGTAAATACGCTAACTAATCTGTTTTTTTTTTCTTTTTTCACATGGGGAGTATGTTTTAGAAAAGAATGAGAAGTGAACAAAATTTGGTTAGTATATTATTAAAGATAGAATAAAAATTCTAACAATATTTTTAGGAAGAAAAAAAAAAGGGCGGCACCCTTATAATTTTATTAATATAATTGAAAATATTACAATGAGTGGGACAATCAAGTCTTTCCCTTTTATAATTCAAGGGTAGACAAAAGGAGCATATACCTCTATAGTCTATATTACAACATTTATCTAAATTCTAGTCTAATTTAAATAAAACAACACTACACTACAAGTACAAATACTAAATAAATGCTAAATATTACATTTAACTTACCTTGATCAATTGCCGGTTCCCGGTTCCCGATTCCGGAACCGTCGATTCCCGGTTCTGCCGGTTCCTCGGTTCCCAATATGGTGGATTCGTATTCGAACCGTTTCAGACCGGTTCCCGGTTACGTTCGGTTCCCGGTTCTCGCCAGTTCCCGGTTCTGGTTCTACCCGCCGGTTCCGTCGGTTCTCGGTTCTATTTGGACATGTCTACAAAAGAGTAAAGCCCATTACCTTATCCGGCGAAAAGACAAGTTTGGGTAAAGATGTGTAGAAGAGCAACAACATAAGTAGCCTCTTTGTCATCAAGATCACTAAAGAAATAGATATCTAAGGAGAGACTACTAACCGACTCCCAATAAAGAATTTTAAAACGGGAGATAAAGAACCAAAGAAGGACAAATGGTTGTCAAAACACACGAAAACATGATATTTCTCACACACGTGTTTCTCCAAAACTGAATTTTCCCCGGGACGTAACTTATGGGTTAAGAGTAGATACAAGTTGTGACATTGATAAATGAAATTCCACATGTTTATGAGAGAATTCAAGCCACCAAAGCTAGCATTTCACCCTTTGTGATCATAACAAATTTTCTCTTAATCACTATATACTGACTGTAATTCCCAAGGAAAATGGCAAAGACACTAACCTACCTACAAGGGAGATGGTCGTATTGTTGGTGTAGTGCCCTAGGCGTTTAGTTATGTTTGACCTATAACTTAAACCGCTATGTAATCGTCTTTATCATTTATTATAGAGAACGTATTATTTGGTTCATTATATGTTTACATGTTTATTACATTGAACTACGTCCCTAGTTATTATGAATAACTAGTATAAGTTGGTAATGGATAATCATGGAGATGATTATATGCATGTGATGCACATTACACTTATGGATACTTGCTAGAGAACAAGTATTGGGCATGACCTACCGAGAGATTTATGACATGGTATATAGTCATATATGTTATGATTAAATCTCATGATAGTCATGTCATTGAATCCTTTGAACCTGAGATTATCATCGTCTTCCACATGATGAACATTGTGTTTGACATAGTCTTAACACTATCTCTAATCGGATAGCAATAAGGGCTATGTTGGCATGATTGGATTTTTATAGGGAAGAATGATAAGTTAAGATGGGATTTATCCCTCTCGTTGAGAGAGATGTTTGCTTGGGCCCCTCGATGAATGATGTTGATGAAATGTGTGGCCACACTCAAATGATTTGATAGAATCAAATGCATTTGGATTATCAACATATTCGGAATCGAGAAAACATTGAACATGTGAGTTGACATGGACCATGACTCATGTTCAATAAGACATCGTGGACAAAGGGATTTTGACATTTGATCTATCGAAGAATCAAGTCCTAATGCTATATTAATTAGGTGGATATAATGGTTTGCTAGAAACCAGTTTTGTCTTGTGAGGTTGATGTTTCGACTCACTACCAACATAATATAATTCATATTGGGTCACTCACAAAGAACGAATTTGATTCAAGCTGAAAATTGGAACTTTGGGAATCTGTCACGACTCGTGACTAGGAGCACGACTCGTGCCCTGGGTCACGACTCGTGACAATGGTCACGACTAGTGACAAGTGCAGAACGACTACATTTTTTGGCAACAAGGATTGACTCGTTAACTTTTGACCTTGTGGGATTGGTCACGACTCGTGTCCAAAATCAGCACGAGTGAAAAAATAGTCACGAGTCGTGGTACAACTGATTTTAGGCCTGGCACGACTCTCCCTACATCATTGTTTTAGGTTTATGAAACTCTAGATTTTGATTATTGATTAAGAATCAAAAGCTCCCAAATAATTCCATTATTTTGGCTTTGATTATTGAATATTTATTCAATAATCAAGAGGATCATCTAGCAATCCTACAAGAAGCATTCTTGGTTCGTTCGCGTGTGGATCACCATTAGAGGGAGGTTGCTTTATCTCCTAAGGCTTGAAGATCTCCATTGATTGATTCATCACCAAGGTTGAACAAGGAAGATAGAAGATTCGACATCAAAATTCTAAGCTTGAATTTTGAGATCTGTTTTAACAAAATTGCATTCAAGGTATGTAATTCTATTTCATGTTTCTAAT
This sequence comes from Adenophora triphylla var. japonica, assembly GCA_022495995.1. Taxonomy (NCBI): domain Eukaryota; kingdom Viridiplantae; phylum Streptophyta; class Magnoliopsida; order Asterales; family Campanulaceae; genus Adenophora; species Adenophora triphylla. Next base: position 373,662 of record JAFEMH010001548.1, read on the forward strand.
CTCTTCATGCTTGACGGATTCAAGGGCTAGGGTTTTGTTGTTGTATAAATTTTTCTGCTGCGTTTGTAACTCCAGAACCCAACACATATAACCAAATCCCCTATTGCTAGCCAAGCCACCTTCCTCCATAGAACGATATAATGTATCCTAAACCACTCGTTAGTCCATCCTACCATCCCATGCAATTTGCCATGAGAAATCTACAATCCTCTTAAAACCCCACGAGAGAAAACTAAGCTCTCTTCCATTCATACAAATTGTAAGATTGATAAATGAATTCCCACATGTTTATGTGAGAAATCAAGCCACCAAAGCTAGCATTTCAACCTTTGTGATGCATACCAAATTTTCTTTTAAACAATATATACTGAATAGCTGTAATTCCCGAGGAAAATGGCAAAGACACTTACCTACCTACAAGGGAGATGGTAATATAACCAAATCCCCTACTGCTAGCCAATCCACTTTTCTCCATAGAAAGAGACAATGTATCCTAAACCACTGGATAGTCCCTCCTACCCTCCCATGTATTTTGCCATGAGAAATCTATAATCTTCTTAAAACCCCACGAGAGAAAACTAAGCTCTCTTCCATTCATCGAGACATTTAATGTTATGGCTTCCTTCCTTCAAATGAACGTTCAAGCTTCGGGAGAAAAAGAGATGTTGCCTTACTTTGAAAATGTAACGTGAATGCTATTTTTAAGAAGGTGTGGTGAGAAACTGCGAATGGGTATAGCGGAAATCCAATATTGTAGAAAATAATAATCTTTTTGTATCCCTTTTGTGATACATCATAAGTTTCATTGCTTCTCTACTGACTTCGGATAAGGGCGCTTTGTGTGGAGTTCCACTCTCACCTTTGTATCAAGATAGGAATGCACTTTTTATGGTTTGCAATTTTGTTTCCTTTTGCTATTTTGTTTTCTTTGTATTGCTGGACTTCAAACCAACTTTGTTGTATATTCTTCTCTTGAGATTATCATCCCACAAGTCAAATCCACAATGATGACAGCAAAACAACATGCTTGCACTCACTTAGTATTTTAGCAATTAGCAAATTAGCATGGATCAATCGACTACAAAAGCTTCAAAATCACTTCTACGCTTCTATTATATAAGTCTATTTGGGGGAAAACACAAAAACCCTTCAAAAGTAGAAGTGTGAAGGTCTGTTATGCTGTGACTGCCGGAGAAGTGGTTTACTGCCGACTGACGTCATCTTGGTCACAACTCTCTCTCTCTCTCTCTCTCTCCCCCCTATTCTTCTCTCCATTTTTTACCAGTTGTCATCTCATTCATCAGCTAGTCTGACCAACTACTAGACTCACATGATCATCCAAAAAAGGGTTTTACTTAATACATTTACAATCAGAGCCCTTAGACTTTAAAAATCACAATATTGTCATCTATCTAGCAAAAAAAAAAAACATATTTCTTTTCATTAAGCTCAGATGCCATGACCCGTACAAGCAAATGTCAGATGCCTAGAGGCACTACAAGAGCATAGTAGATTCTACCAAGACACAATTGTAACCATGGTTTGACTTTGTCAGATGTTCCTCATTTACCCTCTTTAAAGCTTCCTCCGCCTTCATTTCTCCTACGAGGAGCATCAACATCATAAGGGGTTTTCTCATAGCCTTGCCACATGTCGAATAAAGCTCTACAGATTCTTTTCCAAAAAATTTGTACACCACGAGACACTTAAAAATAGGTATGATGCACTCGCCCCAAGTTCAACAAAATTCTTAGGGTTCTTTTCCGTTCATTTCACACAACATTATATAATGAATTAGCACAATATTACTTCAACAACACGCATAAATAAACACATATATTATTAAGATAACAAATAGTGTAAAAACAAGGAAAATTGAGGAGAAAGGAAGAAACAACATAACAGTGTGTTTTTCGGTGGATTGATTTCAGCCGATCAAGAGAATATGTGCCTTTCAAGCATTTAGCCTTGATTATCGGATGGACGGAAAAGTCGTCAACGGTGGCTATTGGACGGAGTTATTGACGATGGCAGAGTGAAAATTAGGGATTAGGGTTCCAAGGAGTTCATTGAAATGAGAGTTGCGTTGCAACGGGAGGGAGGGAGCGAAAGGTTGAGATAAGCAACCCCCTAGTCTTCTCTCCATTTTTAACTGGTTGGCATCTTATTCATCAGCTAGTCTGACCAACTACTAGACTCACATGATCATCCAAAAAAGGGTTTTACTTAATACATTTATAATCAGAACCCTTAGACTTTAAAAATCACAAGATGGTCATCTATCTAGCAAAAAAAATCACATTTCTTTTCATTAAGCTCAGATGACACGACTTGTACAAGAAAATATCAGATGCCTCGAGGCACTACCAGAGCATAATAGATTCCACAAGGACACAGTTGTAACCATGGCTTGACTTTGTCAGATGTTCCTCCTTTACCCTCTTTAAAGCTTCCCCCGCCTTCATTTTTCCTATGAGGAGCATCAACATCACAGGGGGTTTTCTCATAGCCATGCTGCATGTCGAATAAAGCTCTTCAGATTCTTTTCCAAGAAATTTGTACACCACGAGACACTTAAAAATAGGCATGATGCACTCGGCCCAAGTTCAACAAAATTCATAGGGTTCTTTTCCGTTCATTTCACATAACATTATATAATGAATTAGCTCAATATTACTTCAACAACACGCAGACATAAACATACATATTGTTAAGATAACAGATAATGTAAAAACAAGGAAAATTGAGGAGATGGGAAGAAACAACATACCGGTGTGTTTTCCAATGGATTGATTTCAGTCGATCAAGGGAATATGTGCCTTTTAAGCATTTAGCCTTGATTATCGGATGAACGGAAGAGTTGTCAACGATGGCGATTTGACAGAGTTACTGACGATGGAAGAGTGAAAATTAGGGATTAGGGTTCCAATGAGTTCATTGAAGTGAGAGTTGCGTTGCAACGGGAGGGAGCGAAGGGTTGAGATAAGGAACCCCCTAGTCTTCTCTCCATTGTTAACCAGTTGGCATCTCATTCATCAACTAGTCTGACCAACTAAAAGACTCGCATGATCATCCAATAAGGGTTTTACTTAATACATTTATAATCAGAACCCTTAGACTTAAAAAATCCAAAGATGGTCATCTATCTAGCAAAAATAATACATTTCTTTTCATTAAGCTTAGATACCACGACCTGACAAGCAAATGTCAGATGCCTCGAGGCACTATCAGAGCATAATGGATTTCACCAAGACACAGTTGTAACCATGGTTTGACTTTGTCAGATGTTCCTCCTTTACCCTCTTTAAAGCTTCCTCCGTCTTCAATTCTCCTTCCAGGAGCATCAACTGCACATGGAGTTTTCTCAAAGCCTCGCCACATGATGAATAAAGCTCTTCAGATTCTTTTATAAAAAATTTGTGCAACAGACACTTAAAAATAGGCATGATGCATTCAGCCTAAGTTTAACGCAATTCGTAGGGTTCTTTTCCGTTCATTTCACACAACATTATATAATGAATTAGCGCAACATTATTTCAACAACACGCAAACATAAACACTTATATTTTTAAGATAAAAGATAGTGTAAAAACAAGGAAAAGTGAGGAGATGGGAAGAAACAACATACCAGTGTGTTTTTCGGTGGATTGATTTCAGCCGATCAAGAGAATATGTGTTTTCAAGCATTTAGCCTTGATTATCGGATGAATGGAAAAGTCGTCAACGGTGGCGATTGGACGGAGTTACTGACGATGGAAGAGTGAAAATTAGGGATTAGGGTTCCAAGGAGTACATTGAAGTGAGTTGCGTTGCAACGGGAGGGAGCGAAGGAGTGAAGGGTTGAGATAAGCAACCCCCTAGTCTTCTCTCCATTTTTAACCAGTTGTCATCTCATTTATCAGCTAGTCTGAACAACTACTAGACTCACATGATCATCCAAAAAGGGTTTTACTTAATACATTTACAATCAGAACCCTTAGACTTTAAAAATCACAAGATGGTCATATATCTTGCAAAAAAAACTCATTTCTTTTCATTAAGCTCAGATGCCATGACCCATACAAGAAAATGTCAGATGCCTCGAGGCACTACCAGAACATAATAGATTCCACCAAGACATAGTTGTAACCATGGTTTGACTTTGTCAGGTGTTCCTCATTTACCCTCTTTAAAGATTCCTTCGCCTTCATTTCTCCTATGAGGGGCATCAACAGTTCAGGGGGTTTTCTCATAGCCTTGCTGCATGTCGAATATAGCTCTTCAGATTCTTTTCCAAAAAAATTGTACACCTCGAGACACTTAAAAATAGGCATGATGCACTCGGCCCAAGTTCAACAAAATTATTAAGGTTCTTTTCCGTTCATTTAACATAACATTATATAATGAATTAGCTCAACATTACTTCAATAACACGAAGACATAAACACATATATTGTTAAGATAACAGATATTGTAAAAACAAGGAAAACTGAGGAGATGTGAAGAAACAACATACCGGTGTGTTTTCCGATGGATTGATTTTAGTCGATCAAGGGAATATGTGCCTTTCAAGCATTGAGCCTTGATTATCGGATGGACGGAAAAGTCTTCAACGGTTGTGATTTGATGGAGTTACTGATGATGGAAGAGTGAAAATTAAGGATTAGGGTTCCAATAAGTTCATTGAAGTGAGAGTTGCGTTGCAACATGAGGGAGCAAAGGGTTGAGATAAGGAACCCCCTAGTCTTCTCTCCATTTTTAACCAGTTGTCATCTCATTCATCAGCTAGTCTGACCAACTACTAGACTCACATGATCATCCAAAAAGGGTTTTACTTAATACATTTATAATCAGAACCCTTAGACTTTAAAAATCACAAGATGGTCATCTTTCTAGCAAAAAAAAAATACATTTCTTTTTATTAAGCTTAGATGCCACGACCCGTACAAGCAAATGTTAGATGCCTCGAGGCACTACCAGAGCATAATGGATTCCACCAAGACACAGTTGTAACCATGGTTTGACTTTGTCAGATGTTCCTCCTATAGCCTCTTTAAAGCTACCTCCGCCTTCTATTCTCCTACGAGGAGCATCAACTGCACATGGGGTTTTCTCAAAGCCTCGCCACATGTCGAATAAAGCTCTTCAGATTCTTTTATAAAATATTTGTGCACTAGACACTTAAAAATAGGCATGATGCATTCGACCCAAGTTTAACAAAATTCTTAGGGTTCTTTTCCGTTCATTTTACACAAGATTATATAATGAATTAGTGCAACATTACTTTAACAACACGCAGACATAAACACATATATTGTTAAGATAACAGATAGTGTAAAACCATGGAAAAGTGAGGAGATGGAAAGAAACAACATACCGGTGTGTTTTCCGATTGATTGATTCCAACCGATCAAGAGAATATGTGCCTTTCAAGCATTTAGCCTTGATTATCGGATGGACGGAAAAGTCGTCAACGGTGGCGATTTGACGGAGTTACTGACGATGGAAGAGTGAAAATTAGGGATTAGGGTTCCAAGGGGTTCATTGAAGTGAGTTGCGTTGCATCGGGAGGGAGCGAAGGAGCGAAGGGTTGAGATAAGCAATCCCCTAGTCTTCTCTCAATTTATAACTAGTTATCATCTCATTCATCAGCTAGTCTGACCAACTATTAGACTCACATGATCATCCAAAAAGGATTTTACTTAATAAATTTACAATCAGAACCCTTAGACTTTAAAAATCACAAGATGGTCATCTATCTAGCAAAAAAAAAACACATTTATTTTCATTAAGATCAAATGCCACGACCCGTACAGGCAAATGTCAGATGCCTCGAGGCATTACTAGAGCATAATAGATTCCACCAAGATACAGTTCTAACCATGGTTTGACTTTGTTAGATGTTCCTCCTTTACCCTCTTTAAAGCTTCCTCCGCCTTCATTTCTCCTATAAGGAGCATCAACAGCACAGAGGGTTTTCCCATAGCCTCGCCACATGTCGAATAAAGCTCTTCTGATTTTGTCCAAAAAATTTGTACACCATGAGACACTTAAAAATAGGCATGATGTACTCGGCTCAAGTTCAACAAAATTCTTAGGGTTCTTTTCCATTCATTTCACACAACATTATACATTGAATTAGCGCAATATTACTTCAACAACACGCAGACATAAACACATATATTGTTAAGATAACAGATAATGTAAAACACAAGGAAAAGTGAGGATATGGGAATAAACAACATACCGGTGTGTTTTCCGGTGGATTGATTTCAGCCAATCAAGAGAATATGTGCCTTTCAAGCATTTAGCCTTGATTATCGGATGGACGAAAAAGTCGTCAACGCTGGCGATTGGACGGAGTTACTGATGATGGAAGAGTAAAAATTAGGGATTATGGTTCCAAGGAGTTCATTGAAGTGAGAGTTGCGTTGCAACGGGAGGGAGCGAAGGGTTGAGATAAGCAATCCCCTAGTCTTCTCTCCATTTTTAACCAGTTGTCATGTCATTCATAAGCTAGTCTGACCAACTACTGGATTCACATAATAATCCAAAAAGGGTTTTACTTAATACATTTACAATCAGAACCCTTAGACTTTAAAAATCACAAGATGGTCATCTATCTAGCAAAAAATATCACATTTCTTTTCATTAAGCTCAGATGCCACGACCCGTACAAGCAAATGTCAGATGCCTCGAGGCACTAACAGAGCATAATAGATTCCAGCAAGACACAGTTGTAACCATGGTTTGACTCTGGCAGATGTTCCTTCTTTACCCTCTTTAAAGCTTCCTCCGCCTTCATTTCTCCTACGAGGAGTATCAACAGCATTGGGGTTTTCTCATAGCCTCGTCACATTTCGAATAAAGCTCTTCTGATTCTTTTCCAAAAAATATGAACACCACGAGACAATAAAAAATAGGCATGATGCACTCGGCCCAAGTTCAACAAAATTATTAGAGTTCTTTTCCGTTCATTTCCCACAACATTATATAATGAATTAGTGCAACATTACTTCAACAACACGCAGACATAAACACATACAATATTGTTAAAATAACAAATAGTTTAAAAACAAGGAAAAAATAGGAGATGGGAAGAAACAAAATACTGGTGTGTTTTTCGATGGATTGATTTCAGTCGATCAAGAGAATTTGGGCGTCCCACAATAATCTATAACTTTTCTAAAATGGAAAGGAATCTTTACTATTCCCTCCACTTATTCTCTCTCCTACGTTATTTTAATACTCACATCATCATTATAATTTACTTTGTTCTCTCCACTCATTCTCTCTCCTATTTTATTTTCACACTCACAACACTTTCAATATAATACTTCCTCCTTAATTTCCGTGCTGGGCCAAAAATTCTATATTTCTATGGGACGAAGGGAGTATATTATAAATGGCAACATGCCACCTCACCATGTGAACAGTTGAATGAATAGTATCATATGCCAAATTTTTCATTTTGTCCTCGCTAAGTTATTTCTTTCCTATTTTGCCCTTAAATTTTTTTTTTTTCAAAATTAAAAAAAAAAAAAAACTCCTTGTACACGGGCTTGCTTAGTGGTTATAAATAACGATCGACCCTCGAAGTTTTACTGCGATTACAGTCTGTAATTTTGTCTTGGGTAACCCCTCGCTCAATCCTAATTACCCAAACCCTAAATCAGCTGCCAGAACCCTAATATTTAAAATCAAGCTGCGCATTTGCCGTTCCTCCATTATCTACCAAAAAAAGCTCCAATTTTTCTGCATTTTTTTTTCAGAATCGCCGACATCAGTGTGATAATTTCAAGATGACATTGATGCTGTTCGGCGGCAGTGATGGTTCCGATGACGAAGAACCGAAGATAGAAATCAACGAGGAGTTTGCTCGCCGGTACGAGCATAACAAGAAGCGCGAGGAGTTGCAGCGGTACGAGGAGCTGAAGAAGAAGGGCGTTATTAGTTCAGACGATGATAGCGAAGATGATTCGTCTGAGGATGAGGTTGTTGAATCGAGTGAGAAGGATTTGAAGTTCTTCGATGCGTTAATTAAGGTTAAGAAGCAGGATCCTGTTCTTAAAGATAAGGAAGCCAAGTTGTTTGATTCGGATGAATCGGAGTTGGAGGAGGAAGATGGAGAGGATGAGGATAAGGAGGAGAAGAAGAAGAAGCCAATGTACTTGAAGGATGTTACGGCGAAGCACTTGATTGAGGAAGGGCCGGAGTTTGAGGATAAGGAGGAGAGGAAAAAGAGTTATGTTGAAGAACAGGAGGAGTTGCGAAGGACTTTTCTAAATGCTGCAGCGGATGAAGATGACGATGGTGATGACTTTTTGAAGGAGAAAAAGGGTGTTGTCGATGATTTTGAAGGTGACGGTGAGGGATTTGATAAGAAGTTGGATGAGTATTTTGGGGATGATGATAAATTGGATAAAAATGAGATGTTTTTGAAAGATTATTTCAGGAAAAAGATGTGGTTGGAGAAAGATGATGGTGGGAAGGTGTTAGATGGGGATGCTGTTGATATCTCAGAGGATGAGGAGGAGATTGAGAAGCAAGAGGATTATGAAAGAGATTTTAATTTTAGGTTTGAGGAGAATGCTGGTGACAGGGTTTTGGGTCACTCTAGAGTTGTGGAGGGTTCGGTGAGGAAGAAGACCAATGCTAGGAAGTTGCAGAGGCAAAGCAAGGAGGAGAGGATGGCTCAGGCAGAATTTGAGAGGAAGGAGGAGTTAAAGCATTTGAAGAATTTGAAGAAGAAGGAGATAAGTGAGAAGCTCAAGAAAATTAGGGAGACCGCTGGATTCGAAGATGATGCCGCTTGCTTGTTGGATGAAGAGGACCTGGAAGAGGAATTCGATCCCGACGAATATGATAAGAAGATGAAGAAAGCTTTTAATGATGATTATTATGAGGCAGATGATGCCGACCCTGGGTTTGGGAGCGATAGTGAGGAAGATGGGAATGAATTGGAGAAACCTGATTTTGATAAAGAAGACGAGTTGCTTGGTCTTCCAAAAGGGTGGAATGATGTGTATGGGTCTGGTGATGGATTCTCAGCTGCCAGGGAAAGAACATTGAAACAACAGGTGGAAGATGATGTAGTTACTGAAGAGGGTAAGCTGAAGAAAAAGCGGAAAAGGTCTGCGGAGGAGAAAGAGGTTCTCGGTAAAGAGTTAGAAGTGTATTATAAGTTGGATTATGAGGATACCATTGGGGACTTGAAGACAAGGTTTAAGTACAGACCAGTGAAATCGAAAAGTTTTGGATTAAGTGCCAAGGAAGCTCTATTGTTGGATGACAAAGAGTTAAATCAATATGTTTCTTTGAAGAAAATAGCCCCTTATGTAGAGAAGGAGTGGCAAGTTCCTCGTAACAAGAGATTAGAACAAAAACAGAGGATTAAGTCTCTTATTAAAGAGGCATCTACTGGTCAGAGCAGTGAGAAGAAAGCATTTAGAGGTGATGGCAAGAAATCATCTGAACATTTGAGTATCACGGAAAAGAATAAACAACAACCGGATGACATCCAGAATGTTCAATCCAGGCACGCTAAGAGAAAGCAAAATCAAGCTGACCTAAAACTATCGCGGTCTAGGCTTGCGGCTTATGGAAAAATCTCCTCTAATTCCAAGAGTAAAAAGAAACCCTAATTTTTATCCACTGTTGGGTCAAAAGCAGAATATGAGGTAACTTTTTGAATCAAAATAGCTTTGTGATTATCATGCTTTATTTATCTCATGTAATCTTTATATATTGCTTCTTGATGTGGTTAATTAAATTACATTAGATGAAGCTATTTACGTAGTCAGGGGATATACCATAGCCTGCATTGCAGAGATGATGCCCTGCAAGAGAGCAAAAGGAAAACTTGTTCCAAATTTGTTTCCTCTGTTTTTTCTCATGTCTTTTTTTGCTCTATCGGGTGACAGCAAGCCATGCTCCATTATCTTGCATCAAGATGTCAGCTTTTACTAGCAGAAGTGAGAAACACACAAACCTTGCACTAGTAAAAGAAATGCCTCTATGGAATGAATAAATACACGAGTCTCTTGATTTTTTGATCCCATTAGATCAAATGATAGCAATGAGCTTATGAAAAAAATAAATCTAATTACCCTGGGCATGAGAAGTGCCATAGGATTAATCTGTCGCAAGAACATTCATTACTACATACTATACAGTTCTTGGTCATAACAAATTAAATAAACTTGGTTGTGAAGAAATTTCAAAGTCAGCAGCACATGTGCCATCTGTTATGGCTCTATTCTTTTATTTTACTAAGCAAAAGAATGATTTTGTAAAACCATTTTCAGGATTCTTAATTTGTTTGTTCACTTCACATTTAAACCGTTCTAGAATGAATGCAAAGGGTATGTAGTCTGTACTACATTAACAGTACCGTCAGATAATCTGCAAAAGAAAAGCATCTCGATAATAACCACGTAGTTAAGAAATCAACATGTGGAGCTTGGCTCAATATCCCTAACAATCCGTCTTTCACATGATGAATTGACAGATACAAGGTTTTAGGTTTTTGGCCTTCTAGATTTTGCCGTTCCTTCAGCTCTAATGACCCTTCAACATCATATGAACTATCAGCCCAAAACCCTTGATGAACAGTGGGACAGAGAAAGCAAAAAAAAAATCCAGGCCTATGCAAGACACAATGCATAGGCAACTGTTATCAGTTACCTCTTAATGTCATCCCGTGTGTGTGTGTGTGGGGGGGGGGTTTCTGTGTGTCAACTTCTGCTATGTGGTTTGTAAGTCCTATAATTTGCTCAGGCAGCCATTCTCGACGAAAACAAGTTGTATGTCAGCCACACTGGGTAGCTTAAGCCTAATTATGTTTTGCTAATGCATTCGAGTAATGAGACAAGGATCAACCATACATTAGTGTCTCCAAGAGGGGACATATTGAATTGAACGTATGAGCTCCATGTCATTCCAAATAAGATTCCTTATGTGCACCAGGTTCATGGGAAGTAAAAGCATTTTCTGATTGCACCAATATAGAGGTATTAGCATCCCTTTATTGCAAGGGGTAACTATTTTGGCAGAAATATTAGGATATTAGGATCTCTCTCTCTCCCCCCCCTCGGATAGTGTGTATGCTTGGGCTTATCTTACTGTGCTTTTGGGGCGTGGGGTTGGGGGTGGGGAGTAAGGGGATATCTGTTCATTATACTAGCATTCCACCTCTTTCTACACTGGGTACTCCCTTCAATCATAATATTGCTAGCAATGTGCCCTGAATATTATGATGCTGATATTGTTACAAAGCTTCTCTCATTACATTGATTGTCTTTTTTTCAGTTAGGGCACGTAGGATGCATGGTTAGCCCGAAGGTATTATACTGCACATTATCCTTAAGCTAACTAAAAAAACATGACATGAATTTTCTACTCAGGAAAAGAAAATATTGCAGTGGATTTAATTGGAATCCTTACTAGCAGAAGTTCAGGAAACATAAGCAAGGAACACTTTCCCTCCGTCCCAAAATGAATGTCCAAAAAAAAAAATTCTAATTTACCCCTGGTCAAGAGCAATTGTGATTTTTTTGGATATTCATTTTTCGGACGGAGGTAGTAGTATTTAAACCTAATTAACATGTTAGCAATTTTAAATACATCCACTGCATCTGTGCGTTAATTAGATGATCTCATCTCTAAAGAATGGGACCATCTGTGCGTTAATTAGATCTCATCTCTAAAGAATGTGACCATGAATATAGAGACTGCATATACATATTGAACGCTTGGGCCCCAGTGATGACTAATCTTCTGGTTAGATTAAGTACTGTTGAATGATATTTGGTGAAGTGAACAGTGAGCGGTGACCGCTTTAGATTGACCTACATTGCATAACCATTGGTAAAGAAGAGGAACTTCTCTCTCTCTCTCTCTCCTACTCCCTCCACCCCATTAATAAAGGCGAGAAATGACTTGTATTCCTCATAGTTCACAATGGAACTGTCTGGTATAGATTTTTCCCTGCCGCTTCTAATTTTTTGATAAGAAAAGAAGTATATTAAATAATAGAAAAGAATGTAAAAAGTGTGGACAAGGAGTCCAACAAAATAGAAAAAAATAAAAGAAAAATAAAAGAAAAGCCAGACAAAAACTACGCAATCACAATTCACAACAGCCCAATCTCTCTTCAAATCCGAAACAGATACTCCCCGAAAAGCACCGTTAGCTGATGCCCAAGCTAAAGAAATCACTTGCTCCCATAATAAGTGGTTTGGAAGATGATTTTTCCGAAAAATCCTGTTATTCTCCTGCCGCTTCTATTAACACTCACTGTTAGTGATTGGTGGTGATCTGAACGGACATGTGGGGTCTAGTCGATATGGCTTTGAGAGCATACATGGAGGTTTTGGTTTTGGAGAGAGAAATGAAGCAGGAAATAGTATCCTGGACTTTGCGTTGGCATATGACTTGAGTATAATGAACACTTGGTTTAAGAAGAGAGAATCTCACTTGGTGTCCTATAGGAGTGGAGGTAATGCGAGTCAGATTGACTTCTTCTTAGTAAGAAATACTTGTAGAAAGAGTTATACAGATTGCAAGGTTGTTCCTGGTGAGAAACACGCAACTTCAACACAGGCGAGGTGGTACTTGATTTTCGGAAGTAAGAGAATTTCGAGGAAGAGAAAATCACGGGTAGACTAGAAATCAAGTGGTGGAGACTTGAGGGAAAATCAACCGAAATTTGTAGCTAAGATGGTCGATACCGGTATTTGGGCGGATAATATGGAGGATATGGATATAGATTCGACTTGGACTAAGATGGTACATACCATAAAGGAGGTGGCGAAAGAAGTCCTTGGAGAATCTAGAGGAAATGGGCCACCAAGTAAGGACACATCATGGTGGAACGAGGAAATAAAACAAGCAATAAAGGGCAAGCGAGAATGCTACAATTATTGGGGAAATGTAGGAGCGACGAGAACTATGAGAAGTATAAGGAAGCTAGAAGAGATGCTAAGAAAGCGATAGAGACGCGAAGCGAAAGGTGAATCAGAAACTTTATGATAAGTTGGATACAAGAGAAGGGGAAAAAGGACATCTACAGGCTCGCTCGTATGAGGGATAAGAGGACACGAGATATTGGGACGGTTAAATGTGTGAAGGATGTAGACGAAGAGTTTTAGTCGGGGATAAAGAGATAAAAGATAGATGGAGTTCGTACTTTGATAACTTGTTGATGGCGGTTCGAAAGCGAGGATGTTGGAGATCTAAATATCTCTTCGAGTATGGTTAATCGAGATTTTATGCGAGAATTCGAAAGAGTGAAGTGGAAATGGCAATGAAAAAGATGAGATTGAAGAAAGCCGTTGGGCCGGATGGTATACCAATTGAGGTTTGGAGATGTTTCGGGGAGAGGGAGTAGATTGGTTAACAACGCTATTTAACAAGATATGGAGAGTTAACACAATGCCATTGGAGTGGCCGGAAAGTACTCTGATCCCTTTGTATAAGAATAAAGGTGATGTCAAGATTGTGCCAGACTATCGGGGATCAAACTAATGAGCCATACTATGAAACTTTGGGGAAAGAGTGATTATTGCCAAAGGTGAGAAAAATTGTGGATATTTCGGATAACCAATTTGGGTTTATGCCAGGAAGATCGACTATGGAGGCGATATATCTTATGAGACAAACTATGGAGAAATATCGGATCAAAGAAAGATTTGCATATGGTTTTCATTGATTTGGAGAAGGCATATGATAAAGTGCCAAGAGAGGTACTTTGGTGGGCATTAGCAAGAAGGGTGTTTCAAAGAAATATATTGATATTATCAAGGACATGTATAATGGAGTTAGTACTTGTGTACAGACTAGTGTTGGAGACGAAGAGTTCCCTATAAAGATTGGAGTGCATCGAGGTTCCGCGCACTTAGCCCCTTTCTTTTTGCTTTGATAATGATGCAATTGGCGAGTCGAGTCAAGATGATATACCAAAGTGTATCTTTGTTCCGAGATGATATTGTGCTGATTGATGAGGCAAGAGAGGGTGTTGAAAGTAAATTGGAGTTGTGGAGACACACTTAGAAATCTCGAGGTTTTTGATTAAGCAGAAGCAAGACTGAATATTTGGAGTGTAAGTTTAGCGAGTTGGAAGTAGGGGGAGGCAGGGGAGGTCACATTTGATGGTAATATTATCCAAGCTTCTGAGTCTTTTCGCTATCTTGGATCCATTATCCAAAAGGATGGAGAATTAGATGGAGATGTGGCTCATAGGATTAAACGGGGTTGGTTGAAGTGGAAGAGTGCTACAGGGTTTCTATGTGATCGCGGCATGCCCAGTAGATTAAAGGGGAAAATTCTACCGCACGGCAATTAGGCGGCATTGCTTCACGGCACCGAATGTTGGGCGTGAAACATGTCACGTGCATAAGATGAATGTGGCAGAGATGCGTATGCTTCGATGGATGTGCGGTCATACAAGAAAGGATAGGTTGGGGAATGAGGTGATCGAGGTAAAGTAGGGAGTTAGCCCATTGAGGATAAAATGAGGGAAAATCGTCTACGGTGGTTTGGACATGTGAGAAGGAGACCAGTGATGCACCGATTAGGAGGCCGGAACAGTGGAGAAATGAGAAAATGGCGAGGGGTAGGGGTAGGGGAAGACCCAAACAAACTTGGATTAGAGTAATTGAAAATGATATGAATTTACTTGGAGTGGATGAAAGTATGGTGTTGAAAAGGCCGGAGTGGAGGGCAAAAATCCATGTGGGGGGTTGATTTTTTTTTTTTTTATTTTTTACCTTTTTACTTTTTTATTTTTATTTTTTTATTTATTTTTGTATTTTTGTATTTATTTTTATTTTTTAATTTAATTTATTTATTTATTTATTTATTTTTATTTTTTTCACGATAACATATGATGATTCATGTTAGCCGACCCCAAATTATTTTGGGACTAAGACTTTGTTGTTGTTGTTGTTGTTGTTGTTCCTTTAAGAACATTTCCACATTGCTGCACCTTATGGATGCATAACTTGATTTAGTTTTGTATGCTCTGCCAACAGTGGCTTCGGTATGAGGTGTCCCAACATCTGGAGATTTTAATCTTTTAGTAATTAGTTACAAATATGTGAATAGGTGTCCTAGACTAGCATAAGTAACATACTCACTTTACAGTTACGGGTTTAGGAAGGATAACCATAAACACAGTGTTAGAGATAATCTGCGTGCCTTTATATAGATATCTATGCTACATGTGTCGTGAGTATGCTTCTTTTACGGGATTGTCAGTTGATACAATAATTTATAGATCTATTGCTTGAGTATACTCCAGGGCCTGGCATATTAGAATCTTAATGTTGATAACTACGTGCACTGCAGAGCCCGTAACAATATGGTAGGTCATATATGCGACTTCTCTGGTGTTGGAATGTGTCATGCAAAAATTGGAAGAATGTAAAACTATGTTAGGAACAATATTCAGGGATAACATGCTGAAATCATGTTATTTATTTATATATGTATGTATTTAAATATAAACATATACTAGTATATATATATATATATAGATATATATTCCCTCCGTCCCAACGAGCCTGCAAAAACTTCCCCATTTGGTGTCCCACTTAAACTTGCAAAAATCCATTTTAGGTAAGTGGGGCCCGTGTGTCATACTCACAACAATTATCGACTAACTATTCCCTACCCTATACTACTATCTACACTCACAATCAACCTTATCACCTTTTTCTTAATTACCGTGCTATGACGGTTTTTTTTTTGCAAGCTCAGCTGGGACGGAGAGAGTATAAAACACATGTATTTTTACTTGCTTTTGTGCTGTTTGATTTTGAAATCTTTAAATTGCTCCCTATATTTACTATCCTATTTTTATGGTGGTTGCAGGGGCGCTATATTGTTGTGCAACTAGGAGTACTGCTGATTTTTCGAGCTTGTGACCAAGGTGCACCGTTGTTGATAATTGGAATTCAACGTGGATGGAAACTGTCGCGGACAAGGCCACATTTTAGAAGTGAGATGCTTTTATTTTATTTTCACCGTTAGCAACTGCAACTCGTATTATCCTTAGTATTTTTGGCCTAATTAAGCAATCAGAGGTTTTGATAGCTAATTTAAAGCAGAGATTCAATGAAACTTCATGTCTGAAAGCCGTGTTATATGTCCCTTGGTGATGGAAAATTTTGTAGTTTATGTTTATGATTGAATGTCTGAACCTCTAAAGGGATGATGATTAACGTTCAGATATCATAATATGTTATCTTTTTCTCTGATTTTGTAGTTAATTTTTATGATTGAATATGTCTAAATCTCTGTCGTTTGAGCCGGGGAAGACATTTTTCCTTTTTCCCCGTAAAAGTAATCGGCTAAGTTGAAGAAGTATGATATGCATTTATAGAATGCATAAGTCAAGTTTATTTACAGTTGGTCTGGAAAAGCCAGTTGAAGAGTAGCTCGATCACAGAGAGAGGAAGGTAAATAGGTCTTTTTCTGGACCGCATACGTAGTGTGTCTATTGTATTGTTATTCACCTCGTACAATTACTTAATACCCTTGCATTACTGAGTTTATTTATAAAAATTAAGACTACATCACCATTATTACTATTCTACCCTTTTGAACCCCTCATTAATGTTGGGATTTGGATCCTAAACATACAAGGAAAAAGGGGGACTAAGTCGGAGGGATTTGTTGAGGTCAAAAAGGAGTTCAAACCGGAGATGGAGACTGAGCAGCGCCAGGCGGGCGCCTCATCTGGCCGAGGCGGGCGCCTCAAGGGCCGAGGCTGTGGCCGAGGTCTTTCCTTCGCGAGGCGGGCGCATGGAAGGCTTGAGGCGGGCGCCTCAAGCATGGCCGAGATTTTGGGTTTGATTTGTTTCCTTTGTTGATTAGAATTCTTCTCAAAATAGATTTAGGGTTTCCTTGTAGCTATATAAGCATAATTTCGGCCTAGAACACATTGTAGCAACATATTAGAGAGACTAATAACATATTGGCTTGGCAATTGCTCCCGGACGTAGTTCACGAGTTGGTGAATGAACCGGGTAAACAACTCTTGTGTTCTTGTGTGTGATTGTTTCTTTCTTGTACGTGTGGGTGTGTTGATTTCTTTGTCTTGATTGCAACGGGGGAGCACCAATTTCACAACAACTGGTATCGAGCTTTGGTTCGGAGGATTCAAAATTCTTTCATTAGTTGATTAATTTTGAATCGCGTTCTTGGGGATTTTGGTGAAGCAGTCAAGATGAAGAACCATATCGAGAAATTCAGCGGTGTGAATTTCACGTTTTGGAAGACAAGGATTGAAGACTACCTTTATTGTAAGGATCTTCATAAGCCCTTGAGGAGAGCCCGAAGACATGTCACTGAGGGGATTGGGAGGTCTTTGGATCGGAAGGCGTTAGGAGCGGTAAGGAGGTGCCACTGGCAGACGGCGTTGCACGGAACGCTATGGAGGCCAAGACAACGGTGGAGTTGCTACAAACGCGCCCGGACATGTATGAGAAGCCGTCGAATATCAATAAGGTGCATTTGATAAAGAGGTTTGCGAATGCGAAGATGTCGAGAGGGCGAGACGGCGGCAAGTCATATCGGCAATTTCAGGTATGGTGGACCAATTGAAAAGTGTTGATATTACTTTCTCCGATGAAGTGCTAGCTTGTTTTCTTCTAAAATCATTGCACGATAGTTGGGAGGTTCGCATCCGCAGCGATGAGTACGTCAGCGGCATTGGTGTATACGGAGGTTAGAGATCTCATCCTTGAAGAGTTGCGAAGGAAAGAAAAGGGAGAATCGTCCCGTAGATGGGCAGCTTAGGGTGGAGAGAAAAGGGGTGGACCTAAGGGAAAAAGGTCAAGTGCTACAATTGTGGTGAATTGGGGCACATCGGTTATGATTGTCAGGAAAAGGTGGTGGTGCGCACGTGGTGGATGATGGTGGTGATGTATTAATCCTAGGGGAGGAGCGGTCGGGTGAAGATTGGGTGTTGGATTACGGAGCTTCCTTGTCATGCTGAGTGGGGATGCGGAATCAATGAGGCGTTACAAAAAGCCGAGATTTTGGGGTTCTCTATCTTGGTGATGGTCAACCATTTGAAGATCAAAGGTAAGGGGGATGAATGATGAAGACACCTAACGGGGTACACATTTACAACTACGCGACGTGATGCATGTTCGGATTTGAGGAGGAGAGTGATTTCTGTGGGACAACTTGACGGTGAAGGGTATGGTGTTTCTTTCATTGGTGGGTCTTGGGAAGTCACAAAAGTGGCTAAGGTGTTGGCTCGTGGGGTTAAGGGGAAGATGTTGTATTCTACCTACAATGTCGACATTCGTTCCGGTGGGAGCAAGAGGCTTAAGAACCGGCCTGTTGGTGTAAAAGGGGGAGACATCAAGAAACGGTATGTTGGGGAGGACACAAAGTTGATCAACGCGGTGTGGATGTCCAAGGGCCCTACAGAGAGCGGTTTTGAGGACCCAGAACGGTCGATGCAAGAAACAAGGTGTGTCCAAGTTTCACGGGAGGCATTGCGAGGAAGGTGGGTCTGGAGGGAGAAGGCGAAGTTAGACTTGCGGGGAGAAATCAAGGTAGAAGGCGATTTGGGGAGGCAAGAACGATCCTAACACGGAGAGGTTGAAACGTCGCTTGGTTTCAACTCGCCTTAGTACTTGAGGAGAGGTGCGGTAGTGTCAAGCCAATATGGAAGAGGGAGAATGTGTTCGAAGGTCTTTACTCTGTGGTGGGAGTTAATGGGTGATTTTATGTTTGTTAGTTTAGTCTCCGGTGGGAGATTGTTGGGATTTGGATCCTAAACATACAAGGAAAAAGGGGGACTAAGTCGGAGGGATTTGTTGAGGTCAAAAAGGAGTTCAAGCGGAGATGGAGCGAGCGGCGCCGGGCGGGCGCCTCGTACGGCCGAGGCGGGCGCCTCGGGGCCGAGGCGCGGCGAGGTCTTTCCTTCGCGAGGCGGGCGCCTGGAAGGCTTGAGGCGGGCGCCTCAAGCATGGCCGAGATTTTGGGTTTGATTTGTTTCCTTTGTTGATTAGAATTCTTCTCAAAATAGATTTAGGGTTTCCTTGTAGCTATATAAGCATAATTTCGGCCTAGAACACATTGTAGCAACATATTAGAGAGACTAATAACATATTGGCTTGGCAATTGCCCCCGGACGTAGTTCACGAGTTGGTGAATGAACCGGGTAAACAACTCTTGTGTTCTTGTGTGTGATTGTTTCTTTCTTGTACGTGTGGGTGTGTTGATTTCTTTGTCTTGATTGCAACGGGGGAGCACCAATTTCACAACAATTAACACCCACCTAAACTATCAAAATATATTCACACCCACCCACTTACACGTACAAACTCAGACATGCAGGATTTTACAATCTGTTCGACAGATACCTGCCAAACATGTTGTATGTTCGACAGATAGCTTCCAAACAATTTGCATATGTTCGGCAGATACCTGCCAAACATCTTTCCAGGTTCGGCAAATACCAGCCAAACATGTTGCACAAGTTCGGCCGATTCCTGCCGAACATTTTGTCCATGTTCGACCATCATTGACCAAACATGTTAGTCATGCTCGGCCATATGTGGTCAAACAATACTTAATCTGGTGGTCACTGTTGAACGAACATAATTACGAGAAGCTAGTTCACACAAAAACAAACATTCAAATAACAATAAATTCAAATAAACTAAAATATCAAATTAATTCAATACATAAATCTAAAACTAACATTCAAATAATATATTACCAACGAAATAATACCAACATAATATATTGTTTGTACAATAACATTCAAATTTACATCAATTCTCTACGATCCTTTCGCTATATTATTATAGCCATCATGTACATAAATAACGACTTGAATGCCATTTGTAAGCTACAAGTGGTAATTGACATCCTTCGTTCAAATGGACAGACATGATATCAACGCTACAATAATAAATCCATATAAACATATAAATATACAATCAATCTTGAAACATAATATTGAGAGTTGATGGTAACTGAATGTAGCGATTTTCGTTGACGTGCCCGATACAAATAAGCTTTGGGTTATTAGGTATTGGTGTTCGCAGAGGAAGAAATATGTATTATGTGTTGCTGCTTAAAAATACAAGAGCAACGTTGAATGCAGATGCAACCAAGTAACCCGTATATGGCACGACAAACCAACGACCTTCTAGTGCAGGAGTCTCATAACAATTGAGAATTTGTTTCACATCCACGACACGATCATGTTCTATAAATATGAGACGTATAATTCGTCATTAGCATATAACTCTTGCCATAATAGTAATCGAACCATATGCCATTCATATCCGTGTCCAAGTAACCCCACGATAGAATGAAAATCGTAATGATCATCACCTATCACGTCTATCGTTTTCTCAATATTACAACGCATGTAATGCTGAAATTGATCAATGATAATCGATGACTTCTCAAGTCTCGTTTTTCGACGGACAAACTATACAAAAATTTAGAACAAGGCAATATATAATCAGTTTAAATGAATAGATGTTGAGATATTACGATGATTAAATTGAACAATAAATATAAGCAAGATAATTACCGATAACTTGGCCTTTGATGTAAACATCGAAGAGCAATGATTAGCATCATGTTGAAAGTCACATTATGGCATGTAATCGGCAAGACGTCTAACTTCCGCCAAAAAGCATGAACATCATTATTAAGAGGGATGAGATCCCATAATCTGATATAATCCGTAAGATCACGTGGATAAGAAAGTCCGTATACCGATCTCAAATAACACCGACATAATAAAGCATACATCCCATTATCACCTAGAAACTTGATTTGTTCATGTATAAAAAAAAATGTTACCTTACATGCGTAATGTTCCAAAAAAAGTGGGGGACACAATTTCAAAAGGGACCACATCTGGTTGAACAATTTCAAAATGTTCAACCACCGATATTTAATATGGTTTAAAATGTTCGGCCAATACTGTCCGAACATTATTCAAATGTTCGGCCAACACTGTCTGAACATCGTTCAAATGTTCGACCAATATTGATTGAACATCATTCCAATGTTCGGCAGGCGCTGAACGGACTATGGACTATGTAAGATTGTTCGGTTAATAGTTTCCAAACAATTCAAATATGTTCAGCAACTACTGACCGAACCGTAGTAAAACAAAAATCATTGGAGTGTTCAAAATACTTACATTTACGCCTTGATCATCAGGTGTTGTTCAATCCATACTTGATATTTAACGCAATATAGTAAACTTGAGTAGAGAATTTTGTAAAAGGAAGTGAGTGAGCTTTTTTTTTTTTTTTTTTTTTTACCGACGATGGAGTAGAAGGGACTGTAAACAAAGGTAAGTTTTTAGGGTTTAGTAGGGGTGAAAATTTAATGAATTTTGCGGGTGTATTTAGTAGATAGGTAAGTAATATTGAAGAAATCCAATTGCTGGTGTACAAATTGTAATAAAGGGTAATCGAGTTATTTCAATTAATGACATTTTTTTGATAATTGCATTGCGGGGTATTAAGTAATTATGCAGGGTGAATAACAATTCTTTTAATTAAGAGCAAAATTCATTTTGAAACAGAGTGAGTACTACATAAATTTCAACTTTAATGATACTATTTTTGTCCCAAAATAAATGATCAATTTTTTTTCTTCAAATTTGAGAGTAAATTTGAAAAAAAAGAATTGGTCACATTTTGGGAGGGAGGGAGAAGGAGCAGGGAGCATATATCTATCTATATATTAAAGCAGGTCATCATATGAACAATCAAAGCGTCAAAAATTTTGCTAAAATTTCGGGGGTACTTTAGTCATTTTCTTTCATGGCATAATTGAAGATATGCTACGCAAATTACACGTGGCAGGTCATGATCGAGAGGAAAATGGCGCGTGTAGCGCTGACAGAGGCGCGTGTATGCATGCGGTTTTTTTTTTAATTGAGACACGTGGCGTCCTACTATTGGCTGATTGGATTTCAGATTTTTTTATCTGATTCCTTTGACCTAAATTATTTTATAATAAATAAATTAATTTTTTTACACCAAAATTCATAATTTTTTTTCTCTATAAATAGAGATTATTTTCATTTGATTTGGACACATGGCCGAATATGGGTAAATTAAGGGGTATCGGTAATGGCTATGTCACGGCTCAACCGATGGGTGTGACCTATTGGTTACTAGAGAAGTATGACCGATGATGTCATTGGTAGAGAAGATGACCTGTTGTGTGACATTTTTCATAACTTATTTTGTGACTTGTTGCATGACCTATTGTGTGACCTGTCGACTTGCTCAACCTATTTGGGTCGATCAACTAGCTCAACCTATTTGAGTGTGAGTTATTTTGAAATTTATAATTTTAAAATGGAATCAGAAAAAAATCTCACATTTTACTTCTAATTTACAAATTTATTTTTTAAAATCTTTGTATGTTCACATTTAATAATTTTTATATTCGTATGAAATGAGTAAGGAAGGAAAAGTAGAAAATGTCGATGATCATAATCAATAGTACACCCAACCAAACAAATAAATTGTATTTTAATGCATCCGTGAAAAGAAGTATTGTATCGTCGGTTGGTTGGAGGGAAAAGAAAAAGAAAAATAATGAAAATATCTCTTAATGTAACCAGTCCTTCTACCGATGATAATGAAGTAGATGAAATCGGTGACATCACCACTAATGTGGCATCGGTGGATCCTAAATATAGAACTTAACATAAACTGTTAAAAAGTTAACTATTTTTTCGAAAAACTGTTAAAAAGTTAACTTTTTTATTCAAAAACTGTTAGAAAATTAATTTTTTTCATAACTGTTTTTAATTTTGTTAAAAATTTCCTTTAAAACCTAATTTAAAAAAAAAAAAAAAAAGGTTAACTAATACTATTCCCCAACCAACACCCCACCCCAAAAACAGAAAAAAAAAAAAAAAAGGCATCACCTGGAGAGTATTGCTGAAGGAAAGAAAGGAGAAAAGACCCAACTTCCTTGACCGGTCACAAAAAAGACATCAACCGACAAGCATTTTGAGTTGGTATATGTATTTAATAAAGGCAGAAGTGTGGCCGCTTGGGACCTTGGGTGTACAAAATTGGATTTATTTGTAAGACGGACATCGGTCACAACTTCCTTGACCTATGTTTTTTTTTAAACTGGCTATACCGTGTAGCGAGTTTCATGACCGATTTAGGTTATTGTAAGTACCAATTAAACGCCAACGAGAGTAACCCTAATTAAACTAACTCGCAACAAACTCGCTATATCGTGTAGGGAGTTCTAAAAATTTGGTCATTTTGAAAAATAATTTCAAATGTGAGTTATTTTGGGATTTATATTTTTAAAATTGAATTATTTGAGAATAAAATCCATTATTTCTTAATATAAACTTTTTTAAAAATATTTTGAATGAGAAAATGTTGTAAGGAAAACAAGTGGAGAAAAATAATCTTTTATATATTAAAGTTTAATTGTTAAATACAATAACATGATTTTGCCGTGCATCACACGAGAGTATTGCTAATTTCAATGTATACTTATAATTTTTAGGATATTTATAAATCTTTGCTACTAACATTGCCTAACCCACCCCTTCCCGAGTGTAACCACCACTATTATAGCCACCATAAATCCCTGCCTTTCTTGCCCACAACAACCTATTGCAAAGGTTGTGGACAAGGGGGCACGAGTGAGAACAAAGTGGTGTCAGGGAAAGGGATAGTGACAATGTTGACTTGACTAGTTGTTAGTGTTTGAGGGTGGGGCTCGTCAATGGACGATGCATGGAAGGGAAGCAGGGGCGGATCTACAATAGTGACTGGGATTGTCCAGGCTACCAATTTATTTTTATTTTATTTTTTTGCAAAACGACGTCGTTTTGACCTATTTTAAAGAACAGACAACATCAAATGTTTCGCGCCTAGTGAAGCCTATTATATTTATGTATGTAAAGTGGTATCTAGTGAAGCCTATTATCTCTTATGTATGTAAACATTTTGAATTTTAATTTTACGCCAATTTTTTTTTTTAGTAAAGAACATGCAACACCAAAATATTTTATGTAGATCCGCACTGAAGGAGAGGTGGGGGAGCGAACAAACATTTTTGGGGAATATGAGAGGGTAATAATGAAGGGTGGAATTGGGGAAGAAGGGGTATATGGTGGAGGTGATGGGGAATGGATTGTTGGAATATTTTATGGACTTTACATATGCTAGTATAATAAATAAAGTCTTTGGGCACATAGACGTATGTGCACTATAAGTAATTGCATATGTCACATTAAATATTAAAGTATTTGGGCCTAATAAAGTGATCTAATAAAGTTAAAGGGAGCCCAAGTCATCTTTTAAAAGTATGAGATCTACAGTTAATATGTGTAGATACCTAAGGGGCCTAATTGTTAATCTATGATGAGCTGGCTAACATACTAGGTCATTATAAATATAGGGTTATGGTCCCCAATTGACCTACCTAGGTTTTATTCTCTTGATTCCCATTGTCATCTGAATTCAAAGAACCATAAGGATCAATTGGAAGGCAATAATCGTTCATCAAGTATTCATCAAGTATTCTCAAGATATTGCTATGGATTCAGGTTTGTCTATCGTTCCATAATCTTTGATAACTTAAAGCATGATTGTCCTAGAATAAATATTTCGCATCATTCTAGGGTTTATGTATAGTTAATTCTATCAAGTGGTATCAGAGCCGTAATCTTGCTTTGTTGTTGGGATTATTTGGATCGAATTGATTATGCTGTTTATGATTTAATTTGGCTGAACAAAAATTGATTATGTTGTTTCTTTCTACTTCGTGTTTTCGAGTATTGCCGGAGGGTGTTGTGGATATTCTTGAATACTAAACATTAAATTACACCCTTAGAGTTACATCATATGGATGTTAAGACTGCGTTTCTTCAATGTCTCCATTAAGAAACACAGTCTTAACATCCATCTGATGTAACTCTAGGTCATAATGTGCCACTAATGCCATGATGATTCTAAAAGAGTCTTTCGAAGAAACCGGAGAGAAAGTCTCTATATAATCTATTCCTTCTTTCTGAGTAAATCCCTTAGCAACAAGACGTGCCTTATGTCTTTCCGCATTGCCCTGTGAATCCCTTTTGGTTTTAAATATCCATTTGCAACCAATAGGTTTCACTCCTTCTGGCAATGGGACAAGATCCCATACATCATTGTCTTTCATTGATTTAATCTCATCATCCATAGCGACTATCCACTTTTGAGAGTTAGAACTACCAATGGCCTCATGAAAGTTGATTGGATCATCTTCCAATTGACCAATTTCTACCTCTTGTTCATTTAGAAATATCAAGTAATCATCCGAAATGGCACTTCGTCTCTCTCTAGTGGATATTCTTAAAGGCACTTGTTCTTGAGGTTGTTGAGCTTGTTCCTCATGGACAACTAGAGGGATATTGACAATGTCTTCTTGATCCAAATTTTGTTCTTGAACCACATCAGGATTGAGATCCAAATCATGGTCAAGGGCAATTGTAGGAAGAGGAATGGTAACCGGAACCTCTTCAAAGACAAAATAATCTCTAACTTGTCCCCCCACAAGCTCAACATCCTCAAAGAATTGAGCATTTCCCATGTCAAAAAAGTTTCTGGATTTGGGATCGTAAAACTTAAAGCCCCTTGACCTTTCAGAGTAACCAACAAAGTAACTACTAACAGTCCTTGAGTCCAACTTCTTTTCATTAGGCCTGAAAGGCCTAGCCTCAGTCGGACATCCCCAGATGTGTAAATGCCTTAATACAGGTTTCTTGCCTATCCATAGTTCATAAGGGGTTTTGTTAGCAGCCTTTGTGGGTACCCTGTTAAGGAGATAAACTGCAGTCTTTAATGCCTCTCCCCAGAGTGAGTTTGGTAAAGTAGTATGACTAACCATACTTCTCACCATTTCCTGTAAAGTTCGATTTCGTCTTTCAGCAACACCATTCATGCTAGGTTTGCCTGGTATGGTGTACTGAGGGACGATACCGCATTCCTCTAGGTATTTAGCAAAAGGCCCAAGACGTTGTTCATCATGGCATTAGTGGCACATTATGACCTAGAGTTACATCAGATGGATGTTAAGACTGCGTTTCTTAATGGAGACATTGAAGAAACAATTTATATGGTGCAACCAGAAACCTTGGTTTCAAAAGATTCAAAGGATATGGTATGCAAACTCAAGAAATCCATCTATGGACTCAAACAAGCATCCCGTCATTGGTATTACAAATTTCATCAAGTTGTATTGTCATTTGGTTTCACGACAAATACAGTTGATGATTGTGTCTACCACAAGTTCAGTGGGAGTAAATATATTTTTCTGATCTTATATGTGGATGACATCCTACTAGCCACAAATGATACGGACTTACTGCATGAAACTAAGAGATTTCTCTCAAAAAAATTTGAGATGAAAGATCTGGGAGATGCATATTTTGTATTAGGAATTCAAATACACAGAGATCGTTCTCGAGGTATTCTTGGATTGTCACAAAAGAGTTACATCGATAAGGTACTTAAGAGATTTGGCATGCAGGATTGTAAAATGGGTGACACCCAATGGCTAAAGGTGACAAATTCAATCTTGCTCAGTGCCCCAAGAATGAGATTGAATCTAAGGAAATGAATAGCATCCATTATGCTTCGGCTATAGGGAGCTTGATGTATGCTCAGGTTTGTACTCGCCCAGACCTAGCATTCATAGTTGGTGTTTTAGGCAGATACCTTAGCAATCCTGAAAAGGATCATTGGATAGCAGCCAAGAGGGTCATGCGTTATTTACAGAGAACAAACGATTATATGCTCACTTACAGAAAGTCGGATAGACTTGAGATCATTGGGTATTTGGATTTCGACTTTGCGGGATGCCAAGATAGTTGTAAGTCTACTTCGGGCGACGTTTATCTACTTTGTGGAGGAGCATTTTCTTGGAAGAATGTTAAGCAGACATTTGTTGCTACTTCTACGATGGAGGCAGAGTTTGTGGCGTGTTATGAGGCATCAAATCACGCAATTTGGTTGCAAAATTTTATCACTGGGCTGCGCATATTAGGTGGCGTTGAAAGGCCATTAAAGTTATTTTGTGATAATAAGTCGGCAGTTATGTATTCTAATAACAACAAGAGCTCGTATAAGTCTAAGCACATAGACATTAAGTATCTTGCTGTTAAGGAACAGATTCAGAGTGGACAGATTTGTATTGAGCATATTGGGACTAACTCCATGGTCGCGAATCCGCTTACTAAGGGTGTAACACCGAAGGTTTTTCACGAGCACACTGCTTGTATGGGTGTTGTATCACTAGAGTATGCTTAGATTGAGTGGGAGTTTTGTATTTTGCTCTTACATTTATTGTTATAAGTATATTTGGTTTTTCAGTTTTGGTTAATAAAGTTATTTTGCACTCTGAATATTTGGTTGATCTCAAAATAAAGTTAGACCAGTTGAGAATAGACATGTGAAGATCACATTACATGTTATTCCATGCTACACATTTTGCAAATCTCTATTTTAACTCAAAAAGGAATCTAGTTAACGCACAGTACGCGCACCCTTACATTGTACACTTGCAGACTACAACCTTGAACCCGAGATGGTCTTAGTTGCAGCTCGAAGGTGTTCCTACGCCTCTCTTGCGCGTACGGGATCATTCCAAATAACCTATCCTCGACATTGTCAGCCATACACTATTTGCGTAACACTTTGTCCGAGACTTGGTTGGTTTTTGGCCTAGTCCGTGTCATAAAGCCTAAATGTATATCCCACATTGGTCATCTTCTAAGTCAAAACCTATAAGTCAAGGTCCCTTGCGAAAGCAAGCTTGGCAGGGTCATCTGTTGACCCGATCTTGATTTCTAGTGTTGACTTAGACATTGACCTATATTAGATATACTCATCGAGCCTTTAATGTACAACCCATGACAATTATGACTTAGACAACTCTAAAAGTCAAAGATCCCTTGTGAAAGCAAGACAAAGAAAGGTCATGCCAACTTTGACCCGATCTTGACTTAAAGATGTTGACTTCGACCACAATCCACATGGCATACACATATGCATTAAAACTCATATGACAGTCTTGGTCCTTAAGGTCGTTTCCCTTTTGGTCGGTGGAATCCGCTTGCCCTATAGAACCTTCGCTCAGGGTTTTCCGCCCTGGGAAGACATAGAATAGGTGAAAAACGAGGGGCCTTGAAACGTAGTGATGAATTCCACTGACCCAGGATCTAGAGTAGTTGTGAAAAAGAAGTGATGAATTTTGCCCATCTCAGACCATATATGTGTCGTGCCATACTTATTTAACTTATCTTGGCTTTCTTGATTAATCGTGGTTCACTATACCATTGACCATTGGTCAAATCCTCTTATTTGACCTTCGATCAACTAACATCTTGACCATGTTTGGTCAATTTCTATCCATTTTGACCATGTTCGGTCAATTTCTATCATTTTGACCACATTTGGTCAATTTCTCTCAGTTTTGACCATATTTAGTCAATTTCCATCTTTTGACCACATTCAGTCAATTTATATCCTTTTTGACCATTTTTGGTCAATTTCTATCATTTTGACCACATTCAGTCAATTTCTATCCGTTTTGACCATGTTCGATCAATTTCTATCCGTTTTGACCATGTTCGGTCAATTTTTATCCTTTTGACAACGTTTGGTCAATTTCTATCCATTTTAACCATAGTTGGTCAATTTCTATCCTTTTGACCACATTCGAACAATTTATATCCTTTTTGACCACGTTTGGTAAATTTTCGTCCTTTTGACCACATTCAGTCAATTTCCATTCTTTTGACCATGTTCGGACAATTTCTACTCGTTTTGACCATGTTTGGTCAATTTCTATCTTTTTTGACCATGTCTGGTCAATTTCATCCTTTTGACCACGTTCAGTCAATTTCTCTTCGTTTTGACCACATTTGATCAATTTCTACCTGTTTTGACTACTCTTGGTCAATTCTCATTCGTTTTCACCGCATTTGGTTAAATCCATTCAATTGTGACCACTCTTGGTCAAATCTATTCATTTTGGCCGCTCTTGCTCAATTTTATTCAATTTGACCACTATTGGTCGATTCCATTCAATTTTGACTACTTTTGGTCAATTCCTTTCAATTTTGACCACTCTTGGTCAATTCTGCCCATTTGACCACCCTTGGTCAAGCTGCTCTCTTGGACCATCTAATGTGTCCTCCTCCATTCATGAACCTTCTAAGGTCTGCCCCATCAATCTTGAACCATCCAAGGTCCGCTCCACCAATCTCGAATCCTCCAAGGTCCGCTCCGTTAGTCCTGGACCCTCAAAGGGTTGCTCCACTCAATGCATCTCATTTGACCATACATGGTTAATTTCCTCTCCTTTAACCTTCTGTCAATCCCCCTCTATCTTGGACCCTTCTAATCAATCCCAACTTAAAAATGGTCATTCTCCCTCTTGGACCATGTATGGTCTAATTCTCCTCGACCTTAAAAGGTTACCCTCCATCCATGCCAAAAATGGCACCTCTCGCCTCGACAATAAAAGGTCGGTCTTCATTCATGCTGAAGATGGTCCAATTTTCGATCTCGACCTTTCACGGTCCAATTTTCGTTCTTGATCTTTCACGGTCTGAACTCAAATCTTGACCTTTAAGGTCCGATATCCGATCTCGAATTTTCATGGTTCAATTTTTGATCTCAACCTTTCACGGTCCGATCTCTGATCTCAACCTTTCACGGTCCAATACCCGATCTCGACCTTTCACGGTCCAATCTCCAATCTCGGTCTTTCATGGTCCAATTTTTGATCTTGACCTTTCACGGTTCGATCTCCGATCTCGACCTTTCAAGGTCCGATATCTGATCTCGACTTTTCATGTTCCAATTTCCGATCTCAACCTTTCACGGTTCGATCTCCGATATCGACCTTTCACGGTCCAATTTTCAATCTCGACCTTTTACGATCCAATCTCCCATCTCGGCCTTTCACTGTCCAATCTCGGATCTCGACCTTTCACGGTCCAATGCCCGATCTTGACCTTTCACAGTCCAATTTCCAATCTCGATCTTTCACGGTCCAATCTCCCATCTCGGCCTTTCATGGTCCAATCTCCGATCTCGATCTTTCAGGGTCCAACACCCGATCTCGACCTTTCATGGTCCAATCTCCCATCTCGACCTTTCATGGTCCAATCTTCGATCTCGACCTTTCACGATCCAATACCCGACTCGACCTTTCACGTCCAATCTCCGATCTCGACCTTTCACGGTCCGATCTATATCGACATTTCACGATCGAATTTCCGATCTCGACCTTTCACAGTCCAATTTCCCTTGTACTTAAAGAGGTCATCTCCTGTTTCACGCCAAAATTGGCCATCTCTCTTCCTAGACCTTAAAGAGGTCCTCTTCCGTTTTATGCCTAAAACGACACCCCTCTTCTGTGAACTTCAGAGGTCACGACTTTTCATGTCTCATTATCTCTTAGTGAGATTCTCTCCCGAGATTCCATATCTTGATATCTCTTTACGTTTCTTGCATTCCAATCTGCCTTGAACTTCGGTGACCCGAGAATCTCATATTTGATGAGGGTTACGTAGGCAACGTGTGCCAAGTCGATCTTTATTTATAGTAAAAAATAAGAAAATTACAAATAATAAAATCATGTAGCATGAGCCTTGTTCGTTTCATCTCATTTCCTCCAACCACATATGAGTCGTTTTGACTCCTCCCGTTCTTTCCCTTGACTATACATGATCCAATCCTTAACCATCGGTCAATCCGCTCCTTAGACCTTCGGTCCGTCTCCCCTTGACCATCGGAAAACCATCATTTTTATCTTAGTCGTCTTGTTCCGTCTCAACCCTCAATCTTTATTTTGTTCAAAACAAATATCATAAAAATCCATAAACATTTGAGAAATCATTTCAAAAAAGTGAAGATCAATTTTTTTTTCTTTCTTTATCTCATCTTTATATGGTCAAATAAAAAATGAGCTTTGTAAACTGATCGCAATTTAAACTTCATTCAAAAATCTAAAACGGCTTTAAATTCATTTACAATTTGTTAATCTTTAAACTCACACCATGTCTTTGGTAACCCTCGATTACTTGACAAAAAGTCTATGGCCTAAGATGAGCATCACAAGGAAGAACTGAAATTTGTAGTTGAAGCCACGCTTAACACTCAAGAGGAGTGTCATCACCAAGAAATGCAAGCCGCTCTCGAATGTCAAGAAAAGCGTCATTCGGATAATAAGTGACAACTTTCTGTTGAACTGAGATAGATGGCTTTGACCGTTCGAAATGGGTTTGATCTGACAAGTAACATTAATTGAGCATTAGTGCAACAGTTCACACCGGATACGCCTTCGCACGCTCCCTCTCCTATATATTGGGGCTCTTTTATGAATGGACAAATTGACAAGTTTGAGGATTTTGATGATGCTTCAAGTGCTAGCACTTGATACAGTGTGAAGCACCCTCAAGTCTAATTCTCCTCCAAAGAAGACTTTTCTATGACTGCCTTCTATACATGGGGATACCTATCCTTAAATTAAATTAAATCAATTAGAAAAGAAAGTCATCTAGTCAAAACTCATAGGTTCTAGTAATTTTCTCTTCCAATCAAGCTCGTTTCGGACATTTAATCAAGTCGTCCCTGGACATTGTAGTTAAATCTTTAATTTTCTATGCATGAGTTTTCTTTCTTTTCTTGCTAGACTTGTACCAACCCAAAAATTTTCGAGGATTATTTGGTAAATTGTTAAATTTTCACTTAGGCTTTTAGAGGGACTAATAGTTATATTGAAGTCTTAGGGTTATATTATGTGGATTTAAATTATTTAGATGAGTTGGGCTTGGTTTTGGGCTGGGGATTAGAACCCAATTATAAATACCTTTTCTAAACCATAGGAGCCTCATTTTTTTTTATAAACCTAGAAAGAATTAGAGAGGCTTCCGTGAGTTGCCGAGGAGAGGAAGGGGCGGCCGGACCTTGAAGAAGAAAGAAAACAATTGTCAAATCCTTTTGAGGTAAGCTATCAGGTTAAATGTTATGTATGCACAGTGTATGTATGAGAGAGAAGAGGGGAAAAATGAGAGACAAAGAGATGTACCAATGAGAGAAATAGAAAAGAAAGAGACAAGAAAGAAAAATAGAAAATAAAGGAATTGAGAGAGGGAAAAGGAGAGGTGTCAGGAGAAAGAGAAGGATAGTGTGTATGTATCATCATGTATGTATATGTTTTGTTAGAACCAATCTACTATTCTATAATTAGAAATATCAATAACAGTAATTATAATAATATTTAAATCAAAATCAGATTATAAAACAAATAAAAACCTGAAAACGCTACAAATTCTTCAAAGTGAGGCCTGCTTGACAGTGTCCTAAGTCAGAAATTCATCACCGCTTCTGCTGCAGTTTAGGACGTCTGGTTTGAGGATACATCACTTTGGAACAAGTTCCTACAGAAGAACTTGTTCCCTGGCGAATATACTAAATGTTTTCAGAAAGATAGAAGGGAAAGAGAAGATGAAAATTTTGTGTATCTTGGAACACAATCTGAAATGGTTTATATAGGACTAAGTTTTGAAAAGATATGTCTTTTCAAATTCAGACACAAATTTTCAACAGTTTATGACAGTTGAAACTGTTAATTTAAAAATCAAATCTTGGCATTATCCAGAACTTAAAATAATAATTAAAAATAATATTAAAAAAATATTTTAATATTAATTTATAAAAAATAAATTAGTTCAGCACATCATTTGACTGTCAAGATTCGAGCTTTATGTTTATAAAAACCTGTGTCATGGGGCTATGCCCAATGACTTTTGTCTATCTCGAAAAGAGCTTCGATTTGATATGCTGTGCGTTCCGTGGTTCATCCGAAATCAAAAGTTACGCCCTTTTTAGCGCACACATCTAAACTTTACCAAAAGCTCTTATTTCAAAAAACACTTTTAATTTTCATCTTTTTCCACACAATTTCACATAAGTTCCAACATGTTTGAGGGACTAGGTTGCAAAATAAGAAAGGACCTAGTAGCAAGAAAGACTTTTAACTTGCTATGATTGTGACGTGTGAGGGGATGAGGAATCATCAAATTGGACTGCTATTATTATTTACACTTTTGAAAGTATGTATTAGGATAAAGTATAATTGTTTCTAATTTGGTTATATTATTATTATTATTATTATTATTGCTAGATTTTGGGAGGCAGTAGGTTCACTTGTAGGAGCCGCATTTAACTGCAATATTAAGGTAAGAGATTATACATCTTTAAGTTAATTGATTTTTGCTCTGTTTCATTATTTAGGATTTTGCATATTTTTTGGCGATGTAGGTTCCTTTGATACGTAATAGCTGATCTCGCGTCAGTATTTGTTTTGACTCCCTCGTTTACCGTTATTTGCTAATCTTTTGCTGTTCGATTGCTATATCGTCCTTTTGGTTTCGTAAATACGAAATTTTATTGTCATTGTGAAAGTTCGTATTCTGTATAAAAATTAGTTTTGATATGATATGATTTTGTGTTCCATCAATGATCGCTAAGTTAGACAACCTGCTTCGGCTGGGTATATTTGAAATTTGGCTTTCAGGCAAACTTAGTCCACCGCTTCAAAATTAGTGGTGGGGTGTTCCGGATACACTGTTTAGTACTCTGCGGAGTCATTTTCCCTTTATGGGATTTTGTTTGATAAGGTCAGTGGACCACTTATGTGATCATGATGTCTGTGAATGATTTGATTATCTATGGCTGGAATGGGACGATTGTAGATAATTAGAGCATTCGAGTTAGTTTTATTCAGCTTATCAGTCCTTTAAATTTCCTAGAAATCTGTGAGTGGTTTAGTTAGTTAAAGCTGGTATGGGACGGTTTTAAATAAGTAAACCATTCGAGTCAGTTTGATTCGATTTTGTCATCATTTGAACCTCCAAAATATTGTCAACTCAGTTAGTGCAACCGCTGAGGTATTTTTGAAAGATATGTGGTTTTGAGATTTGGTAAATAATGATTTCAAATTTGTAATTTGTTATGTCTTAGATTGTTATTTGGAATTTGTATCGTTTGATATTCCTTCCGGTCAACTCCTCCTTAGTAACCGGAGGAGTTGTATATGAACTTACTGGGCTTTGTTCGCTCACCCTTTCATCTTCTTTTCTTTCAGATTTCAAATAGGAAGAATGAGATTCGGTTCGGGAGCATATCATAAGGAGTTCAAGGATCATTTTAGTTTATTTCAGTTTAGACACTTTAGTCGGTTATTTCAGTTATTTGAGAGTTTGTAAGACTTTAAAGTTTTTGTTGGATTTTAGTTACCGTTATTTGGTTTTGAATTATTATTTATATTGGAGAATTATTATTATTATTGTTGTGGAAATTCGGGTCGTTACAGTTGGTATCAGAGTTTTGGCTTTAGATCTTTGGGAGTTTAGGATGTGTGAGGATAAGTTTGATTTGAGCCTTAGGTTTGACCTCAATGTTATTCTTGGAGTGTTTAGTGTAGATTGTTATGATAAGATTAGTTGCTTTATCGAATTATGAAAGTTTATAATGTTTTATTTCTTAGCGTATCAAAAGCTTATCTATTTTGATTTATGACTATTTTTCCCTTTTGCCATTTTAGGTTAATGACGAAAAGAAGAGTGAGTGCAAGGAGCCAAAATAGGAAAGGTCGACAACAGAATCAGACTAATGATGTGAGAGAAGAGGATCATGTTGAGAATGATAACCATGAGGGTTCAGCCGAGAATAGTTATAATCATAGGGTTGGGAATACCCAAAATGTTCAGGATGGTAATCAAACCAATGGAACCAATGGTCAGGGGGTGCAGCAACCGGTAGCACCGGTGGCAGAATTAGTTCCCTTGTTGCAAGCACTTATAGGATTAATCCAGCAATAGCAGGTTCAGCAGCAACAACCTAGTGGTCGTGTCCCACCTAGGCAGAGTAGTGATCTAGCAGATTTTAAAAAGCATACTAGCGCAACCTTTAGTGGTATTGGGGGACCTATAGCAGCGGAGGATTGGGTGCAAGAAATGGAAAAGACATTTGATGGGATGCGTTGTCGTGAGGGTATCAAAGTGTAGTGTGCCACCTTCATGTTGAAGGAGGGGGCCTATGATTGGGGGCTTATGGAGAAGCGCAAACATTAAAATGACGAGTTTTTGTTTGCTTGGGAAGATTTCAAAGTGGCCTTTTATGAAAAGTATTTTCCTAGGAGTGAGCAAATCCAAAGAGAAAATGACTTTATCAAGTTAGTACAAAAGGACAAGACAGTGTCTGAGTATGAGGCTGAGTTTGCACGTCTTGCCAAGTTTGCCCCTACTTACGTGGCAACTGAAGAAAATTGCGTGTGTAGGTTTGAAGAGGGGTTAAGGCCTGCGATCAAGAGGGGTGTGGTACCATTTGAGCTTAAGACATATAAGGACGTGATAAACAAGGCGTTGCTAGTTGAAAGAGGTCTTATCGAAGTGCAGGCAGATTGGGATGACAAGCATAAAAAGAGAGACAGACAAACAGGTTTTCAGGATAATAAAGATTCAGGAAGTCAGGCAAAGAAACAGGTGACACAACGTACTGATGGTGCCAATTGTCGTGAATGTGGGGGTAATCATGAAACCCAACGTTGTTATAGAATCTTAAAGGCGTGTTTCAATTGTGGAAAGACCAGGCATATGATCAAGGATTGCCCTGAACCACTTAAAGAGAGGTTCACAAAGGATCGTGAGAACAACGACAAGGGTAAGGACAACAAGGACGACTCAAATTCGAAGCGTACAGGAAGAGTCTATTCTATGAAGGCTAGAGACAATGAGGATGCAAAGTGGACAGTGGCAGGTACGTTAAAGTTTAGAGGACTAAACTTTTTTTTAAGGGGGTAAGAATGTAACAACCCAAAAATTTTCGAGGATTATTTGGTAAATTGTTAAATTTTCACTTAGGCTTTTAGAGGGACTAATATTTATATTGAAGTCTTAGGGTTATATTATGTGGGTTTAAATTATTTAGATGAGTTGGGCTTAGTTTTGGGCTGGGGATTAGAACCCGATTATAAATACCTTTTCTAAACCCTAAGAGTCTCATTTTTTTCATAAACCTAGAAAGAATTAGAGAGGCTGCCGTGAGTTGCCGAGGAGAGGAAGGGGCGGCCGGACCTTGAAGAAGAAAGAAAACAATTGTCAAATCCTTTTGAGGTATGCTATCAGGTTAAATATTATGTATGCACAGTGTATGTATGAGAGAGAAGAGGGGAAAAATGAGAGATAAAGAGATAGACCAATGAGAGAAATAGAAAAGAAAGAGACAAGAAAGAAAAATAGAAAATAAAGGAATTGAGAGAGGGAAAAGGAGAGGTGTCAGGAGAAAGAGAAGGATAGTGTGTATGTATCATCATGTATATATATGTTTGAGGGACTAGGTTGCAAAATAAGAAAGGACCTAGTAGCAAGAAAGACTTTTAACTTGCTATGATTGTGACGTGTGAGGGGATGAGGAATCATCAAATTGGACTGCTATTATTATTTACACTTTTGAAAGTATGTATTAGGATAAAGTGTAATTGTTTCTAATTTGGTTATATTATTATTATTATTATTATTATTATTGCTAGATTTTGGGAGGCAGTAGGTTCACTTGTAGGAGCCGCATTTAACTGCAATATTAAGGTAAGAGATTATACATCTTTAAGTTAATTGATTTTTGCTCTATTTCATTATTTAGGATTTTGCATATTTTTTGGCGATGTAGGTTCCTTTGATACGTAATAGCTGATCTCGCGTCAGTATTTGTTTTGACTCCCTCGTTTACCGTTATTTGCTAATCTTTTGCTGTTCGATTGCTATATCGTCCTTTTGGTTTCGTAAATACGGAATTTTATTGTCATTGTGAAAGTTCGTATTCTGTATAAAAATTAGTTTTGATATGATATGATTTTGTGTTCCATCAATGATCGCTAAGTTAGACAACCTGCTTCGGCGGGGTATATTTGAAATTTGGCTTTCGGGCAAACTTAGTCCACCGCTTCAAAATTAGTGGTGGGGTGTTCCGGATACACTGTTTAGTACTCTGCGGAGTCATTTTCCCTTTATGGGATTTTGTTTGATAAGGTCAGTGGACCACTTATGTGATCATGATGTCTGTGAATGATTTGATTATCTACGGCTGGAATGGGACGATTGTAGATAATTAGAGCATTCGAGTTAGTTTTATTCAGCTTATCAGTCCTTTAAATTTCCTAGAAATCTGTGAGTGGTTTAGTTAGTTAAAGCTGGTATGGGACGATTTTAAATAAGTAAACCATTCGAGTCAGTTTGATTCGATTTTGTCATCATTTGAACCTCCAAATATTGCCAACTCAGTTAGTGCAACCGCTGAGGTATTTTTGAAAGATATGTGGTTTTGAGATTTGGTAAATAATGATTTCGAATTTGTAATTTGTTATGTCTTCGATTGTTATTTGGAATTTGTATCGTTTGATATTCCTTCAGGTCAACTCCTCCTTAGTAACCGAAGGAGTTGTATATGAACTTACTTGGCATTGTTCGCTCACCCTTTCATCTTCTTTTCTTCTAGATTTCAAATAGGAAGAATGATATTCGGTTCGGGAGCATTTCATAAGGAGTTCAAGGATCATTTTAGTTTATTTCAGTTTAGACACTTTAGTCGGTTATTTCAGTTATTTGAGAGTTTGTAACACTTTAAAGATTTTGTTGGATTTTAGTTACCGTTATTTGGTTTTGAATTATTATTTATATTGGAGAATTATTATTATTATTGTTGTGGAAATTCAGGTCGTTACAAGACTTGAGATATTATTTGCACAACTACATTACATTAAATTAAATGATTTTATTCTATATGATCGCTTCCATTGCTCATCAAATAATCTCTCCAAATGATTAATGTTTTGATTAATTGGTGTGAGAAAGTCAACCGATAGCTCCCCCATACACTTTACCATACCCCACACAAAGGCCTACATCAAGCCATATACTTTCCAAATTATATCCCTTCCGTCACCTTGACAAATTCAACGGCGACCACATCATGGAATAACAAGCGTTTCTCATCATTAAATGTTTGTTCTCATGTCGGCAATAAGCTAGGGGCTTTCCTTCCCCCTCATGTGTATCAAATAAGTTCAAAAAGTGCTAAAAATGAAGCCAAGGAGTCAGCACCGATAGTCAGAAGTTTATAAAATGGACGAATTTAAAGCTCGAAGAATAGAAGTTGTCAAAACTAATAGAGCAGTTTAGGCAAAGGCAAGAGTGTAAGGAAGAAAAGTTCAAAAAAAAAAAAACCAAAAAAGGACTAATCTTAAGTCCTTAAGCTTTATTCAAATTCTTTTTCTATCTCCCTCTCTTTTCTTTCTCTTCCTTTGAAAGCAACGATCAAGAAGCAATGAAATCAATGAAGTAGCCGTCGAATGCGACTTGTCAAGAAATCATCTCAAGGCCCGTGCCTCATCATCCAACATTCCGTCAGAATCTTTCCACCAAAGGAACCACAAATATTCATACCCCTACCCCAAAGCCAAACACAGTTCGGCCTCGAACTACGACAACCTAAGCTCCTTACCTTAAGGAACGTAGGCAACAGAGATGGTCCAGTCATAAACACATACCAATCTATAAACTCAGTCTCATCAATGACCTGTCCTATGCACAAACCTTCTTTCACACCTAACCAAATTCGATCCTTGATATCGGTTGACTTTCTCCTCATGATTAATCAAAACATTTCATCGTATCGAGATTAATTGTTGAATAACCCGAACATTAGTAAAGGGTTTTGAGCAATCTTGTGATTATTGTGAATAGATGTCTCGACAAGTCTTCTTTTTCTACAAATAGGAAAAATAGAGTTAAATATTGATTTTCTATCAGCAAGGGCTTCCATATACTTTTACAAACCTTTATATGCTTATACCCTCTCAAAAGAGTCAAATCCAAAGCATGTGTTTTGTGCCTACATCAAATAAGGCATTCACACAAATAGGGACTCATTCCCACCTTTCAAAATATAAGCCCCTGCAAGTGTACATTACAAGTCATTTCTATTACCTTTTGGTTGACTGATTGATTAAAAAAATTAAGAATGGGTGTCGCGTCTTGATATATAAGGTAAAACTTGGATTGGGGCCGCAATGGATACACTCCAGGATTTCCTCGAATGACCAATCAGACTGGGGCTGTACCTATCATTTTGGACTCAAAGTCAAAACACTTCTTTAAACAGGGCTTTCAAGTCATTTTTTCAAGGATGGGCTTCACCAAAACACTTCTTCACACTGGGAATATGTTAAGTTAAAAAGGGGGAGTGTTCATCTTGATAGATTGCATTGGATTTCCATTTTCGGCTTGTGATAGACGGTTTCTGATGTCAGAATTAGAAGGGAAGTTTAATTAGAGTTAAGACACTTCTTTAAATCAGGGACTTCGCCAAATCATTTCTTCCGATCAGGGCTTTGTCATGTCACAATTACCTCAAACCAATGCTTACACATCTCAACTCTTTCCAAAGACATGGTGAACGGGTGCAATTGGACAAAATGCAAACAAACTCAAAGCCTAATCAAATACCTTTAAATTAATTTTAGGTCGCGATCAATTACCAAACTTTATTCTTTGGTTTGACCTTTCAAAAGAGATTTGTATTTCATATAAATCGCTCTTTTATGCTTTAAATATCTTTCGTATCAAACTCTTATCTACATAGAGTGTCAAATATTTACTATCCTCATGGACTTTCAAAATCGATTCCAATTCCCTTTAATCTAAATTCAATCCTCTTTATATCTCCTCGTGAGATCTTTCTCATTATCTCTTTTTGAGATCCTTCCTATTATCTCCTAGTGAGATTTTTCATATTATCTTCTAGTGAGATCTTTCTCATTCTCTCTTTGTGAGATTCCCTCCGGAAATTAAGCATCCCATTTTCTCCTATTGAGATCTTTCCAGTTATCTCTTCTTGAGATCCTTTCCTTTTATCTCCTCGTGAGATTCCTTTCCAAGATTTCGCATCTCGTTATCTCTTCGTGGGTTTCCCTTTTGAGATTTTGCATCTCGTTATCTTCTAGTTAGATATTTTCCGTTATCTATTCGTGAGATCCTTTCCTTTTAATTATTAATTATATTTATTTAGTAATGTCTATAATTATTAATAATTATTGAGAATGGAGTCAAAAAGTATTTTGAATGCCCGTTCAATAAACTGGTAGTTAATAAATTTAAAAATTTGAGGAATGATATGTACAATTTATTGTTTTCCGTCTTCAGCAATTAATGTGCATTTTCATCCTTCAACATTATTCTTGGAACTGCAAAAGTTTTATACAACTGTTAATGTTAATAGACAACATTTTTTTTTTTTTTTTTTTTTTGCACGCGGGGTCTTAGCCTGATGGTTAGAGTTCATGGCTTCCAATCTGGAGGTCATGAGTTCGATTCCCCCACCAGTGGTTAGAGGGAATGACATTGCCCTCCCTAGCATAGCTAGGCGCCTCTGTGAGTGCATCAAGGGGGGAGCGGTGAAATGTGTTGATCCCCTTCTTTTAAATAAGAAAAAAAAAAAAAAGACAACATTTTTTTTAAGCTTTCCATATATAGATGATTAAAATGAGCGGGAAAACATTAGTAGAAAGGGTGCTAAAATGACTTCAGCTTTTATATAGTAATAGATAGATTTGTGAAAAATGATAAAGTGACCGATATTTGGAACAAAGAGAGCTTAGTTTAGTTTTATTAAAAAAAAAAAAAAAACTATTTTGTACTCTCTCCGTCAAAAAATAAATAATTAATTTTTTTCCCTTTGCCCTAAAGAGTAATAATAAAAAAAATTTCAAATTGCTCCAATGAGTAATAAACATTTTAATTTTTTTTTTTTGCTATTAATAAAAAGGGATTTTTACCAATAAGACCTTGAGATAGGGTGGAATTTACCAATAAAAACACTACATTTTAAATTCTACCTTAGGATCCAGGAGTTGAAACAAAACGACCTTAGAGTCCCTATCCTATTCATAACAAAATTTAAATGGCCAAATTACCCTCGTCATTCTCTTTCTCTCTCTATCTATACGTCTCCTCTTCTCTCTCTATGCGGAATTCCGATTTCCGATTTCTGCTCTTCCTCTCGCGTTTTCTCCGTCTCAATTTCTCCGGCATTCTCCATCCCTGTTAATGGCTGCAAGGTGTTCTCCTTTCGTACAATCGACGGCGGATGCGCAACCGTTCCAACTTCTCCACCACCGACGAGCTCCATGGCTAGATCGCAAGTGTAAATGTTTTTTGAATCGCAACAGTCCGTCCATTTGCAACAGTCTGTCAATCAATTGAATCGTAAAGACGCTCACAACTCTCGCGTTCTTGTCAATTAAGGTCAGCAAAAGCAATTCATCTTTTTTTTGTAAATTCTATAAATTGAATTGATGTAGAATTGATTGATCCGGAGGTGTTGTGTATCACTTGATTGGAAGATAAGTCTCGCAGATTTTGTATTAGGGTTCTGCAGTCAAGGCTATCTATTTTGTGGGTGACTGTGTACATAGAAGTGTATTAATCTATTACATATTACTAAAATAAACACCAGCTGACATCATCGTTGGACACATGGCATAACCACATTAGAATATTTCCCTCCAAAATGCTATGATGACATCATCAATTTTGATATTTAATTAATTTAATTACTCCATTTATTTTTCATTAGTGTAGTTGTTTTAGTCATCCAAAGTTACATTTATATCCAGTTGCCTTGAAAACAATTAATGATGATGGGAAAGACAATAATTAATTATCACCACCCCTTTGAAAATTAAACGATTTTTATGATGGAAAACAAAATGATATCTAATGCTAACATTTATTATATTTTATTTCTTTTACTTTTATTTATTCATTTTCTAAAAAACAAAAACTAATAACCCCCATCTATTAAAATTTATTGGTCAGTCTCCTTCTTTCTACATGCACATTTCTTTCTACAACACATGTATAGTAACACCACAATTGAAACCTTTGTTTCCTTAAAATAATTTTATTTTTCTATAAATTATTTTTGAATGAATTTACTGATTTTTTATTTTTTGAAAAAAAAAGAAGTTTATTTTTTGACATGCCATTAGAAATTAATATTAAATTTTAATGTTAAGAAATTTATAAGAAATTTTGACATAAATTATTTTTAGTAGCTCCTTTTTAAAGCTTAAAATGAAGATTAAGTAAACTGATTAAAATTTTTATATTAATTTATATAAAAATGTTTTTCTTTATAAAATTGGTCATTCTTTTATGTAAAAGAAGGGCCTTTAGTGTTTAATTAACATTAATTTTTTTTCCTACTAACCTTTTCTTTTGAAAAATATGTATAATTTTAATAAAATATTGGGTACTATTAACTTTTGATTGAACTTGGCTAATAATTTTATGTTAAATTTACTATTCTAATGTTAATATATAAATTGTTATTGATAATACTCTTAATATAATACTCATAACAAGTTTT
Source organism: Adenophora triphylla var. japonica (assembly GCA_022495995.1). NCBI lineage: Eukaryota > Viridiplantae > Streptophyta > Magnoliopsida > Asterales > Campanulaceae > Adenophora > Adenophora triphylla. The sequence goes on from JAFEMH010001548.1 coordinate 416,171, forward strand.
AAAAGTTTATTCTAATAATAAATAGGGCTATTAGACTTCTCAACTTTGAAATCATTAGTTTTTTATATTAAAATTGAATCTTTAATTTGTAATAAAATAAATGCTAACACCTGCAAAAACTATTTGATGTGAACGCTCTCAATGCTTTATTGACAAATATATAGTATATCTTGATTTATATAAATTTATATATTTTTCACAATAAAATATAGTTTAACTAAAATAAAAAAATTATATGTGAAGGTCCAACTCTTAATGTAAATGTAAAGTAGATTTAAAAAAAAATGTAAATGTAAAGAAGATTTCAAAAAAAAAAAAAATGTAAATGTAAGGAAATATTTGATTATTAAATTCTAATAATAAAATTTAAATAAGCCGTGCATCGCACGGGAATTAATCTAGTATGTATATAAATGTTTGTTTGTGTGAGCATAGAGATGGGTTTCTATTTTTATGGGTGTGTGTGTGTGCAGAGGTAGGTTTTTTAGTACAAGTGTAAATGTTTTTTGTGTGGTCACTCACCTGTATTTATTCATTCAAACTGGAGAAAAGATGTCATTTTTCTTGAAGATTTATGGTCAAGTTCTCAACAAAATGGAGAAAAGAGAACTTGTTCTTGTCTGTTTTGAATATATTGGTGTGATTTTCTTGATCTAATAGCATTTGTAGCTTGTAACTGAGATTCAAATTGAATGTTTGTGTTCATGAATTGATTGAATTAGCTCAAACTTAGTGAAGCAATTCAATGATGTTCAATCTGGGAAAAGAGTATTTGGGGTTATGATCTATACCAAATTCCAGCTCATATCAATATAAATTTGGTTCTTTTTTAGATTACGAAGTACATGATTTTCTTTAGTTCATCCATGACATCATTATTGACGTCAGTCCAAATAATTCATAACTGTTAGATTATGAAGTACATGATTTTCTTTAGTTCATTTTTCTGATGATGAAATTTTACACCATCTCAGGCGAAGCCACTAATGCAACAAGGAGCCGTTGAAAAGCTACTCGATCCACGGATCAAATACACTCGGAAGAATCTAAAACAAGTAGCACGGATGATTCAAGCTGCAGAAGCATGTGTAAACAACGAAGAATCCCAAAGGCCGAATATAGATGAAATCATGACCATGTTAAGAGGAGTCGAGTCGAACTACTTCAACAGGAAGAAGTCAGCTCTTTCTGGTACGAATTGTGTTATTGATTGTTATCCTCAGTTGCAACAGACAAAGAGCGAAATGAAAAGTCATTTAGCTTTAGCCATGCTAGGAGTTTCAGAGTTTGAAGAAGAAAATAATCTATATTGTCGTTGAAGACAAAGCCCTAAAATTTTCATTTTTGGTTGATTGAGAAAATGCTAATTTTCACAGTACAGAACTGATGAATCTGTTGGAAATTGTATATAGATTTAGTAAAAGTTATCGTCCGGTGATCGGATAATAGTAAATATTCCCGGCTTCTTGACCGGCGAGTCAAAGCCGAGGGTAAGACCACAGCCTTTGTTGTAGTGGTCAATAGATTTGATTTGGGATCATTGAGCAGTCTTTGACAATGATCTATTGTAACTCAAATCCTTTTTGATGGGGTTTTTGCAGAAGCTAAATGTTCTAGCGGTTCAATATAATGGATTAACGGGGCAGATTCCTTCTCGTCCAATAATATGGAATTCTGATTGGCAGCTGCGATGGAGGGAGGTAGTTGATTTACTGATCAATAAGTCAATTGGTTATGTATCAATTTTCATGCTTTGTTTTGGTCCTGAAATTTAGTTTATCAATAGATTCGATGGAGATGTTATTAGGAGATGAGATGATTATTCATTTATGCACACAGACAAGTTTGTCATTTTACTCGGGAATTTTGATTAATACTTATGATTAATGTGAAAACCATTATACAATTTTTTACATCAAAACTGTGAAATAGACTTCTCAGTTATGATTGTTTGTGCACAACTGTGAGGTCAATTTCTCAGTTATGATTGTGAGGTCACTTTCTCAGTTATTGTGCATAACTGTGAGGTCAATTTCATTGTTTTTATGTCATTCTTTCATAGAACAACTGTGAGGTCTATTTCACAGTTGTTGGGTGTGATGTGAATAAGTGTGAAATGTTTCTCACACTTCTAAAACTGTGAGGTCAGTTTCACAGTTGTTGATTGTTTGTGCACAACTGTGAGGTCAATTTCTCAGTTATTATGATTGTTTGTGCACAACAGTGAGGTCTATTTCACAGTTATTATGATTGTTTGTGCACAACAGTGAGGTCTATTTCACAGTTGTTGGTTGAGATGTGAATAACTGTGAAATATTTTTCACACTTATAAAACTGTGAAATAGACTTCTCAGTTTATAAATGTGAAAACCATTGTACAATTATTTTACATCAAAACTGTGAAATAGACTTCTCAGTTATAAATGTGAAAACCATTGTACAGTTATTTTACATCAAAACTGTGAAATAGACTTCTCAGTTTATAAATGTGAAAACCATTGTACAGTTATTTTACATCAAAACTGTGAAATAGACTTCTCAGTTATAAATGTGAAAATCATTGTACAGTTATTTTACATCAAAATTGTGAAACAGACTTCTCAGTTATAAATGTGAAAATCATATACAATTTTATACTCATGTGTGAACAAATGATAAATGATTTTCTCAGTTTTTACAAGTGAAAAATAATTTTATTTTATTTATAAAATTTGAAATATATGATGAGTAAACTTGTTTGATTTGTCTTGGCGGTGCGATTAAAACTGTAGTTTCGGATCATTTTTACGATTTTTAGATTTTGAGATATTACATTTTTAAAATTTCAAGGTAAAAAAAAAGGAAGAGAGAGAAAGAGGAGAGAGAAAGTGAGGAAAGAAGGAGAGATAGCGCATACAGGCAATATGCGTGTGTTATGCTTGGGGGTAATTTGGTCCAGTCAATTTAACTAGGACTTATTGGTAGTTTTGAAAATGTTAGTCCTTAAAGATAGTTTTTATTTGCATGAGGGATTAATTGGTCAAAGCCTCTAATAAAAAAGCATACTGTATTCATTTTGTATTCTTTTTGAGACTGGGAGTAGAAAGTGTAAACTACCCCCATATAACCTTCAAAACTTTGGGCGAGTACTATAGGGTATTGGGCGATATATAAAGTTATAAAAAACTAAGTTAGATTCAAAATTTTACATAAACTCTCGTCCACGTATATCAACATAAACTCTCGTACACATATATCCATCACCCGTCGCTTTTATATCAAACTTATATCAAAGGTATACGAGTGAAAATACTTTTATGCCTATGTATAATGTATAAGAGTACTAGCCTAAGCCCGTGTCCAAGGCCACGTTTTTTGTTTTTTTTTTTTTAAATTTTTTTTAATTTTTTTTTTTTAAATATGCCCGTGTCCAAGGCCACATTTTTTTAAAACTATTTTTTTTTTTTTTAAAAAAATTAAATTTTTTTTTTTTAATTAATTTTTTTTTTAAGGGCGAAATGGGAAAGGGAGTGAATAGTGAGGGCAAAATGGTCATTTCCGCGGATGGAACTATTCACACCACTGTTCAAAACAATGGTGTGATTTATAATATAGATTTTTTTTCCACAATTTTTCATCTTTTTTTTTTAAATAATAAAAAAACTCATATTTTATTAAACAATTTTCTTTATTCCTTCCTTTACCTAAATGTATAAAATTAAAATTACTCTAACACTTAGGTATAGGGGTAAAAATACTCTTATACCTAGGTATAAAAGTATTTTTTTTCACAATTTTTCATCTTTTTTTATACCTTCCTATATCTAAATGTATAAGAACAAAATTACTATTATAATGAAGTATTTTTTTTCACAATTTTTTTATAATTTTTTAAAAAATAATAAAATTCACTCATATAGCTAAGGGCATAAGAACAGAATTGAAAAAAAATCTGGGAAAACAAAGGGACCGAGGGGGCGATTGCGCCCCTATAACGAGCGATCGCACCTAGAGTGAATTTGGGGGTTTTATGACATTTTTATCAAGCCCTTTATTTGTGTGTGAATTTTTCAATCTCTCGCGTGTACTTTTAATGAGAATGGTTTGGGAAGAGGGTGCGTTGTGGAATTATTACCAAAACTTTCAAACCAAACTCCTTCCCCCTCTTCATTCGTGACATTCGTCCTCCCTTTCTCCTCGCAACGAGTTGGCGGTCTCCCGACAAGGCTTCGAAAATTTGAGTCTCTGAACTCCGACGAATTGAACTATTCAACGGCGAATCACTTAGGGTTCGCTCATGGCACAGGGTTCGGCCTCGCGCATTGATCAGGTTTTTTTTTTTTTTTTCAAAGTTCCACAATTTATCCAAAATATTGGATCTGATTCTGTTTCTCATATATTTTAGCGATGGATTTATCTTTCTGTTGATATCTTGAATTTTAAGGATGTATTATATGATAGACAAAGGATTTTGCTATGAGAAATTAGATGTAAGGTTAGTGTAAATTACTGGGAATATACGTAATTGAAAATGTAGTACTCCCTACGTCCCAAAATGAAAGTCCATTTCTGTTCTTAATAAGAACGAAAATGGACTTTCGAAAATGGGACGAAGGTAGTAGTGAAAGTCCAACTTCGATAAATTACTCCGGGTCATGGCACAGAGTTTGGCCTCGCGCATTGATCAGGTTCTTCAATTTCGTCCCCTTCAGTCCTCAAACCCTTGTTTTTTCAAAGTTCCACAATTTATCCAAAATCTTGGATTTGATTCTGTTTCTCATAGATTTTAGCGACGAGTTTATCTTTCGGTTGACATCTTGAGTTTTAAGGATGTATTGTAAGATGGAAAAAGGATTGTGTGTTTACTTGTTATATGAAAATAGATGTCAGGTTAATGTAAATTACATGGAATTTACATAAGTCAAAATGTATTGCTCCTGATCAAGAATGAAAATGGAATTTTATTTTGGGACGAAGGTAGTACTAAATGTTTAACTTTGAATAAAGGAGGTAGTATTCTAGTGATGTTTTAGAATGATTGTTTTCTACGTCTATTAAAAAAATATAATGCCTTAATTTGGTGGTTGGCAAATATATGTGTTATAAAATTGCAGAACTTTGCCTTATAGGATCTCAAAATTAATATCATTTGATGGGATATTGTTTGCTGGATAATGGTTGGTTGATATTAGTGCAACTTATGGATCCCTGTTATTGCATTTACTTTTATTTTTGACAAAGAACTGATCAAAACATTTGTGTAGGGTTTGGGTGTTGAGTTCAATTTGAAACTATAATAAGTTATCTTATTCATTTACAAGTGGAAGTGGTGTCTAATTTTTTTTTGCGACGAAGGCTTTGTTGTTGTTGTAGTGAGGTTAATAGATCTTCAGTCCCTTTTGAGAATATTATGTGTGCGTTAGTAATATCTGTTGGGTTAGCTGAAGATACAGTCATTTTAACTACTGGTTTATGTTATTATTTTCAGTTCTTTGCTTCAAAGAAGAAGACGACAGCTTCATCCCCTTCTTTGAAGTTGGGGAGAGTTGAAAAGGATTCAAAAGTTACAGTTGCAGGGTCTCCTAGTGCTAAGGGTTCTTTGGACAGCTACTTAGTGACTTCACAAGATGAAAAATCTCCTTCCAAGTCTTTGCTTGCAGCATGTAATTCAACTACTAGGCAAGGTCCACCAAAGAGAAACTTAACGTTAGAGATTGATTTATCCTCTAAACATGAAACTACGGAGACCTTGTCAATGGCACAAGGGCGTCCTCAAGTTCCCCATAGAGATAAATCAGAGGTCCTGGCTGATAATGATAAAGCTGTAGTGGATACTCTTGGAAACAATTCCTTGGATGCTGTGCATGTTGTGGAGAATCACAAGCTTAACCAGTTTGCCGCTGGATTTTTCCGTTGTATTGTAGGTATTTGTTTTCCTCTGTGTTTCTAATATTGTCCAGAAACATTAGTATAAACTTTACAAAATTGGATTAACAGTTTTAAACAGGAACGATTCCTGGTATACTGGCTTCTTGTTGCTGGTTCTCCAATAACTCTTTCTAGACACATTCGTGTTAATTTTAGTGATCTCTACGTGCAGAGAACTTCTAACTACGGTTAGTTTACCGCTAGACTCAAATGTTAATGCCCATAAAAGGCAGGGCAGTCCATCAACTCTTGTTTTGGAAGATAAATCATCTAAAGAGGCATTTCACCGAGGGTGAAATGACGTGTTTTACTGAAGAGCCTATTAAACAGTTGCACGCTGATGATGTTATCCGACCTCAAGAAGTTAATTCTGATCCCCCAGAGGTAGAACTTTTTAAGGCATCCAAGATACTGTTTCACTGTGATTTGTCGTTGTATGTTGATATTTTGCATGACAGGTGATAGTGCATAAGGATCTTGTTCAGCCACAAGCGAGTTTGAGGAAATGCAATTTGTCAACTATGAATTTAATGGGATGTGATACACCTGGTCCATTTGCTGCTAACTTTGGGGCTCGTCAAACTCCAAAGTCAACTCGTGGAAGCTCGAAATTTTCACCTGGAGAAGCATTCTGGAATGAGGCAATCCAAATTGCTGATAGTTTGTTTGATAGAAATGTTAACCCATCCGAACAGGTTGCTGAAGAAATGAAGGTTGATGATAGTCAATACAGAAACAAGTCCTTGAAAAATATAAGTGATGATGGGCCTGGCATTAAGGAAGGTGAGATGACGTATGATGTTGCCAGCAGAGATTACAACATTGGAATGGATGCTGCTGTACCATCTTTTGGGAAAAAGGCAAAAGATTTGGATAAGGAAGTTTCACCATTGCCTGTTAAGCATTTCGACTTCTCTTTAGAGGACAAATATACGGGTGAGGTTTCTCCATATCAGTTCTTTGCAAAAAATATGGGCAGCCTTGTTCCCAGAGATGGTGAGCAAATTGAGTGCACTTCTGTAAATAAGAAAGCCTTAAATACTGCCCATACTAGTACCATCTGCAACCAAGCTCACAGTGATGGAGGTTTGCTTGGAGAAACTACCTCCAGTGGCGCCTTAAGGAAGGTGGAAGTACACAGACAAGGTGATGATGGCATAAATGCTATCACTCCAGAGAGAAACGCCATAAACTTTTCTACAAACTTCCCATACAGCGAAGAGAGCACTCCATCAAGTTTAATGCTTTCAAAGGATCATTTAGATCTTAGCTGCTGGCTTCCTTCTGAGTTATGCAGCCTGTACAAGAAAAAAAGGGATATCGAAATTGTATCAGTGGCAGGTATCTTTTGTTCCCTTTTAATGTATCATCGTTATGCTCAGCTAGTTATTTTACATAGAAATCATGGATTATGACACATTTATTGGGATAGCCTAACAAGCACACCCAAAAGTGTATTTTTAGACCTGAAAGTGGTCTAAGAGTGTTTACACGAGAAAGGTTATTGAAATAGGTGTTATCTGGCTGTCTCATTTCCTTCTCCGTGATCATGATCTTGTTCCTATTTTCATTCTTAAAATTCTTAGACTACTTTAAGGTCGAAAAAAAAAACTCTATTGGGCGTGTTAGTTAGGCTGTTTCGTTTCCTTCTCCGTGATCATGATCTTGTTCCTATTTTCATTCTTAAATTTTTTGATGATACTCAGGCTCATGAATCAAATCAGGCTGATTTTCATAACATTTACATGGAAATATGCCACTGCTTTTAATCTTTTATCATTTCTCGTCAATCTATATCGTACATAGTAATACTCCACACCTACGTGGCATCTTATGATACCAATAAGAACTGGTGTTCAGCTTATTTTATGATAGTAACTATGACATACAGTCAACTGATTCTTCCTGACTGCTTTTTGTTGGATTGGTCTGTATGCTGTCTCACATTTTAACAAAGTTTCATGAAATATATTTATCAAATTATGTAAGTTTTCTAACTGAGAACATAATGATCTTACCCAAACATACCATCTTCAACCTCAGAAGAGTATTCCTGCAAGTTACCTATCACTCTATCACTGGTGGCGAGTCTATTATCTACGTGTCTGCACTTTCCTCCTTCATAGTCTTTACCTATCGCCAGCATCCAACAGTCACCATAATGAAGCACCAGTACACTGAACCTCTACCCTGCCCAGGACATTAAATCCACCATTATTCATATCCTCCCTTCACCTGTGTGCCATCACACCAACCTTGCAGTTATTTCAACATAAAAATGATCACCATGGATTATTGGACTGTGATTTGCTCTTTTACAGATTAAGAAAAAAGAACGAGTAATAACAAATCAATGCAACACAATAGAGATGAAAGGAAATTTTAAATCTAAAAAAAACAAAATCAAGGGGTGGATTAGCCATATGAAAGACAATATTATTGATTAACAATAAGTTATAACCACCAATTTTGACACACACATTTGATCTAAAACTCCATAAAGTTTAGATTAGAAATCTATCCATTGAAAATTGTACTATCTTTGATATTTTTAACTTTCATCCAAGGATTTAAAGATTAGGATTTTTTTTTCCTACTCTGTGTTCTCGGTTTCGTTTAGTCATCGGAATAAGAAGTAATTAAAAGAAGAAATAGGAGAGAAAAAGAGAACACTGTAGCAGAATGGTAATACTTGATTGGTTGGCAAAGGAGTTTAGTAAGAGAGAAACTCATAGCCTGAACACCTACATTTACTTGGTAATGTGATTTACATGGCCAAAATTTTGGTGCTGCTGATGGAACTTTCAGTAGAGACTAGAGCACAAAATGAGGAAGTCATCCTGGGCGGAGGAAGGGATATTTCTGTTCTTCGTGGCTCTGTCACCGGAAATTATAAATCTATGGAGAGAGGGATGTCCCTAACATGATTCATTTTCACTTGGCATTCCCTTGTCAAAATGACGTGATGCAGTTTCTTATGGGATCTGTTTCAGACTCTTCAAACATGGACACTTTGACTCAAGATTTATAGTTTTATTTTTGAAATTAATGAGCTATCGATCTCTCATCTATTCTTAACTTGACATTAACCTCCCAAACTTTTGATAAATTTTTACTTCCTCCGTCCCAATAGAAGAGGTATATATTCATTTATGCTGTCCTAGAAGATTTTATTTTAGAAATCTTCCTACATCAAATTGACTAAACTAACCTTCATTCCCCGCCTAGTTTGGAGTTGAATTATTGCCTCCTAGTATGAATTAAATGTTTTTGAGGGGCAATTTTGAGAATTAGTCATCTTTCAATCAATTACTAATTGTTACTCTACTCTTCTATTGAGACACATGGAGTGCTAATTTCACATTTAATGTCCAAAGTACATGATAAAAATGTAGTGCATGAAGTCGATATCCAAGAACACCCACCCAATTTTAAGATCCTTGTGTGCCCAAGTCTCCGTTTCCAAAATTTATGGTTGCTAGAGCTCCAACTTCTAGTTAATTACCTGCACCCAAGTGTTGACTCCCTGTAGTATGGGAGGTCAAAGAAGGACGTGATTTACTCATTTGGGTCTAATTGGTGTCTCTAATGGATTTCGATGGAATGGACTGCTTTATCAATAATGAGATCAGGGGAATGATTGGAAAATTTTAGAGCTCTTGGACCTAAAGTTGGAACATGGATATTTTTGGTTAACCTCTTATATGGCCCACATTGTTAATTGACAAGAGGATCGTCACTAATTTATAGTTTCTTCCGTTGAAAATGTAATGAAGATGTTTGGCTGCCAGTCCTGATTCCTCGGCCCCAAAATTTGCTTGACTTCTATACAGGAAGGTCAACTCATAAAAATATTGAAACACTATTCAACATCCCATTAATATGGCGTTTAAGTAATATATCTGTGGTCACTAAAATGATATTAAGAATGAAGTCAATATTAAAATCTATAATTTCCTTGGGACATGTAATCTTTCTATATCTTCGGTCAAACTTTAATCAAGCTGTTAAACATTCAGAGTTGGACTACATTTTGAGACATGAGAGTAATAAATTGGATTTTACAAAGGCGGAGGCCATAAACCCTCTTTACACTTGGTCTTACTTCCTTTTCTTGATTATTACAGTCCAGTGATCATGTCTGCCCTTATCTTTTAAATTTGAGAGTGGTAACATTTACTTTACATCTCATATGCATCACATATACTACTGGATGGTAACATCTTTTTTCCTCATTCTTTCGAGAGAGTATTTTTCATCTTGGGCACTCAGCACTCTGATAAATAATAATTGATAAGTTATAATACTCCCTCCGTCCCTAAATGAGAGTCCAATTTGACTTTGATGGTCATTTTTGAAAAAGTTGATTTATAAGTAGTTTTAGTTGTAAACATTGCATTAGCACCCTTACTGTCCACCTTATAGACTTTTATTGCAAGTATACATCGGAAAAATAGCTGTTTAAGGGAGTTTACTTAGACATGACACTCATTTAGGGTCATTTTTTTTCTTCAATAGTAGACACATTTAGTGATGGAGGGAGTAGTGATTAAAGTTTATATTATAAGTCATTAGAATTCAAAGCACACTTAATATTTGATAAACTATAATATTCCCTCCATCCGATAGAACCTTATCCACTTACTATTGGGAGCGGGAATTAAGGAATAATGTTATAAAAGTAGGTGTTGTGAGTGGGTAGGAGAGAGAAAGTGTGGTAGGGAATAGTAAGTGGATAGTTGTTGTATGAAAATTGGGTCCCATTAATAAAGAAGTATTATAAAATTTCCTTTTTAGGAAGTGTGACTTACCAATGGGGCGCCCAAAATGGCAAAGTGGGCAAGGTTCTATGGGACGGAGGGAGTAGTTAATATACTTTCATTTAAATTATCATTAGAATTTTGACTGCTGATGAAATGATTTATGTTACCCAAAAATATTGGTCTCAGGCTCACTCATATCTGTTCTTGCTATAATTGCTGATTTAGTTATTCATTATCTCATTCAGGCAGTTTTTCTCAATAATAAACTCATTGTTGTCTCATGCTTGCATAATAGTTGGCAGTTAACTTGGGCCTGATCTTGGTATTTAGTAGACGAAGAATTCCTAAAGATATGTTTTTTTTTAGAAAAGAAGGATGTTTGTTTGGTTTATTCAAGCTGAAAGTTCTAAGTATACTCAACTTCGACATTCCAGGTTGATTGCCTTCAGGTGGATGGTGTATTACAGAAGAGGAATCTTGTGTATTGTGCGTCTACAAGGTATTGAATTCAGTCATGTCAAATATCGATTGTTGTCCCTTTCTACATTTATGTTGGTTTCTTATGTCTGTCAGCCTGCACAGTTCTCATAAAACCTGAATCTGTTGGTGTTTCAGAACGTCCATGAGTGTAAATTAACCTAATATTTAATCATATTGGTAATGAGAAGATAGATCTGTTTTAGTTTTCCATTTGAATTCTATGAGAAATGTAAGATGTACTTCAAACAAATATACAAGCGTAGGAGCTTACTTGGACATGTCAAATTTTCTGCCTGTTGAATTTATGATGTTATTAGTGCATATATGGTTATGTTATTTACCATTCAAATAAACATTAATAAGATGACCAAGTATAAAAGATTGAAGATCCTCGTTTGGGTACTTTTAGAAGCAGTATGTACAAGTTTATGCCAATGATCACTTAAATTAGTGTTTATCTTTTCCGTCCAAAAATGATAGATTTTACAGACTGAGTCTGTGTATAAGTGAACTGCTTGTTTTCGTCGATATGCTTGGGTCTTAGAATTTTTAAATACATATTGGAATGAAGGTAGTGCGACTTTATTTTTTGTGAATTATGCTGGAAACGCATTCTGCTACAACTTCTGGAGCGAGTGTGAGAGTTAAATCTGAATGGAAAATTTCATGGGTGTGGCATATATCTGTTGGCTGACATTTTCCCCTTTCCTACACAGTGCTGGCAAAAGTTTTGTTGCAGAAATTTTAATGTTGCGCCGAGTTTTATCAACTGGAAAGGTGGCAATTCTTGTTCTGCCATATGTATCAATTTGTGCTGAAAAGGTGAGCTTGTCGCCTAATTGTTTGGGTCTTTATTTTGCAAGTTCATATGCCCATTAAGTAAAACCCGTCTCCTTATTTGTGCAGGCTGAACATCTTGAGGTCCTTTTGGAACCGCTGGATAAGCATATTCGCAGCTATTATGGAAACCAAGGAGGTGGAACTCTTCCTAAAGAGACCTCTGTTGATGTATGCACAATTGAGAATGCAAACTCTTTAATTAACAGATTGCTTGAAGAGGGCCGTTTGTCAGAAATTGGGATCATTGTGATAGATGAACTTCACATGGTAGTAAATTTGGGATCTTGTTTTTTTTTTTTTTTTTTTGTAATGAAGGCCAGTCATGCCTGTTTTCATATATATATATATATATTGTTTAAAGTGTTTTACTATGCATGCTGGGTTAGTTTCATCTCATCAGACTTGTTTGTCAGGTTGGAGATAGACATAGGGGCTATCTGTTGGAACTTCTATTAACGAAGCTTCGCTATGGAGCTGGTGAGGGTAACACAGAATCATCAAGTGGAGAAACTTCAGGTTCAAGCAGCAACAAAACTGACTGTACTCATGGAATGCAAATTGTTGGGATGAGTGCAACCTTGCCGAATGTTTCTGCAGTTGCTGATTGGCTTCAAGTAAGTATGAAGCATTTTTCTTTTAATGTCACTTGTTACACCTTTGTAGAAGGGATACAGAATAACTTCTTGTGAAAGGAGGTCTCAATTATTTGTCCCAGTTATAATTTTGTGTGTCTAATGTACTTTTTGTCCTACAAAAGAGTCTTACTTTTCAATATTCTTTATTTCAATAAAGAGTACCATTGTAATTTATGACATTCTTCCATATTTTGTGATTTACAAAGAAAATGTACGGTTTATGAAATTTAAACTTATAAGAAAATAAAAAGCTAAAGAAACATTTTTGATTTTGGAGAGAGGAATGAAGCAGGAAATAGTATCCTGGACTTTGCGTTGGCATATGACTTGAGTATAATGAACACTTGGTTCAAGAAGAGAGAATCTCACTTGGTGTCCTATAGAAGTGGAGGTAATGCGAGTCAGATTGACTTTTTCTTAGTAAGAAATACTTGTAGAAAGAGTTATACAGATTGCAAGGTTGTTCGGGTGAGAGCACAAAGAACTCAACATAGACTGGTGGTACTTGATTTTCGAAGTAAGAGAATTTCGAGAAAGAGAAAATTACAGGTAGACCCTAGAATCAAGTGGTGGAGACTTCAAGGGGAAAATCAACCGAAATTTGTAGCTAATATGGTCGATACCGGTATTTGGGCGGATAATATGGAGGATATGGATATAGATTCGACTTGGACTAAGATGGTACATACCATAAAGGAGGTGGCGAAAGAAGTCCTTGGAGAATCTAGAGAAAATGAGCCACCAAGTAAGGACACATCATGGTGGAACGAGGAAGTAAAACAAGCAATAAAGGGCAAGCGAGAATGCTACAAATTATTGGGGAAATGTAGGAGCGACGAGAACTATGAGAAGTATAAGGAAGCTAGAAGAGATGCTAAGAAAGCAAGAAGAGACGCAAAGAGCAAAGGTGAATCAAAAACTTTATGATAAGTTGGATACAAAAGAAGGGGAAAAGGACATCTGAGACTCGCTCGTATGAGGGATAAGAGGACACGAGATATTGGGACGGTTAAATGTGTGAAGGATGTAGACCAAAGAGTTTTAGTCGGGATAAAGAGATAAAAGATAGATGGAGTTCGTACTTTGATAACTTGTTCAACGGCGGTCAAGAGTGGATGTTGGAGATTTAAATATCTCTTCGAGTATGGTTAATCGAGATTTTATGCGGCGAATTCGAAAGAGTGAAGTAGCAATGGCAATGAAAAAGATGAGATTGAAGAACGCCGTTGGACCGGATGGTATACCAATTGAGGTTTGGAGATGTTTCGGGAGAGGGGAGTAGATTGGTTAACAACGCTATTTAACAAGATATGGAGAGTTAACACAATGCCATTGGAGTGGCGGAAGAGTACTCGATCCCTTTCAGATAAGAATAAAGGTGACGTCCAAGATTGTGCCAACTATCGGGGATCAAACTAATGAGCCATACTATGAAACTTTGGGAAAGAGTGATTGCACAAAGGCCGAGAAAAATTGTGGATATTTCGGATAACCAATTTGGGTTTATGCCAGAAGATCGACTATGGAGGCAATATATCTTATGAGACAAACCATGGAGAAATATCGGGATCAAAAGAAAGATTTGCATATGGTTTTCATTGATTTGGAGAAGGCATATGATAAAGTGCCAAGAGAGGTACTTTGGTGGGCATTAGCAAAGAAGGGTGTTTCAAAGAAATATATTGATATTATCAAGGACATGTATAATGGAGTTAGTACTTGTGTACGACTAGTGTTGGAAAGACGAAGAGTTCCCTATAAAGATTGGAGTGCATCAAGGTTCCGCACTTAGCCCCTTTCTTTTGCTTTGATAATGGACGAACCGACGAGGTCACCCAAGATGATATACCAAAGTGTATGCTTTGTTCGCAGATGATATTGTGCCGATTGATGAGACAAGAGAGGGTGTTGAAAGTAAATTGGAGTTGTGGAGACACACTTTGGAATCTCGAGGTTTTCGATTAGCCGAAGCAAGACCGAATATTTGGAGTGTAAGTTTAGCAGTAGTTGGAAGTAGGGAGGCAGGGGCGGTCACATTTGATGAAAATATTATCCAAGCTTCGAGTTTTTTCGCTTATCTTGGATCCATTATCCAAAAGGATGTAGAATTAGATGGAGATGTGGCTCATAGGATTAAAGCGAGGTTGGTTGAAGTGGAAGAGTGCTACGGGGTTTCTATGTGATCGCGGCATGCCCAATAGATTAAAGGGAAAATTCTACCGCACGGCAATTAGGCCGGCATTGCTTTACGGCCCCGAATGTTGGGCCGTGAAACAAAGTGTCACGTGCATAAGATGAATGTGGCGGAGATGCGTATGCTTCGATGGATGTGCGGTCATACAAGAAAGGATCGGTTGGGAATGAGGTGATCGAGAGGTAAAGTAGGAGTTGCGCCCATTGAGGATAAAATGAGGGAAAATCGTCTACGGTGGTTTGGACATGTGAGAAGGAGACCGAGTGATGCACCGGTTAGGAGGCCTAACAAATGGAGAAATGATAAAATGGCGAGGGGTAGGGGAAGACCCAAACAAACTTGGATTAGAGTAATTGAAAATGATATGAATTTACTTGGAGTGGATGAAAGTATGGTGTTGAAGAGGCCGGAGTGGAGGGCAAAAATCCATGTGGGGGGTTGATTTTTTTATTTTATTTTATTATTATTATTTTATTTTTTTTTTATTTTTTTAATTTTTTTAATTTAATTTTTTTAATTTAATTTTTTTAATTTATTTATTTTTTCACGATAACATATGAGGATTCATGTTAGCCGACCCCAAATTATTTTGGGACTAAGGCTTTGTTGTTGTTGTTGTTGTTGTAGAAGAGAACTCTCTTTTGGGACGAAAAGGAAAATTAACAAGGGCTTGAGCACCCTTAGCGTGTTTCAAATTCTAGTTTTGTGATTGTAAACATTGTCAGTGAACAAGTGAACAAGAGGAAGGCGACAAGGCTGTAAAATAGGAGTGTTTATCACTTTCTCTTCCCCTGATGCAGTCATCACTTGCATGTTTTACGTTTCCGGACATTCATGTAGTATTAACTTCTGTTACTTTGGTTAGAAAAGAAGCTGAAACTTGTTCATGATAAGCTAGAGTATCTATGACAGCCAGTTATATAAATAGAACCCAAGCAAACCAATCACCATATCTACAAGGATTGAGAACTTTTAATGATAACATAAACAATATTTACATATGGGCCTCCAAACCATCACATCAATGATTTCGTCTACTAAAGTAATCCAAAGGGCGAGATTCGACGCTGACAACCGATTCGAGGTCAAAGCTGAAATCACATCTAATTTTAACTACTGGACTGGGATGCCTAATAAGGTAGATGCAAAAAGCATGTTTCTGTTCCTGCAATGTATAATAATATGACAGATTTTGAGAAAACAGTTACTAGGTGCTTGGATGAGAGGTGGATCACGTTTATCTTAACAATATAAGCAAGTTGCCAGATCAAGGAGTTTGTGAACCAAAAAGTTGTTGGCAGCTTGCAAATAAACGTAAAATGCAATATCTTAGTGTTACAAAACTGTAAGCATATTACATTTATACCTACTTCATCAATTGCTATCCAATAAAGCTTACGACTTAAGAAGGGCAGTAAAATTATCAAGCAAGGATGAAAACAATGAGATCATTTCATATCCTCTTCCTTTAATCACAAGCAAATCAACCATTAGCTGAACAAATGTAAGAGGGGTTGCAAGATAGAGTAAGGTTATGCAACCAAAAGCTAATCCTACGTGCTATCCAATTCCTTTTTTGATGTGTGTAAGAACGCAGATATATAATTTTTTCGAAGCACTCTAAAAACAAGAATTCTTATATACTGGATTGGAGTCGCAAAAAAATGTAAATAAATAAATAAATAAGAAGCCTGATATAACTTTCTTACGATCTTCACCCTCCGTCCCGCTTGACTCAGGATTTTGGTCAAATTGAGTTAACTTTGACCAGGTAATTTATATAAAAAATAATGATCTTAATAAAAATCTAAAAAATGTTATTAAGAGTAATATTAACCGTGATACAATAACAATTTTAAATTTTTATTAGGATAATTATTTATTAAGAGTATTATTAATCGTGATACAATAACAATTTTAATTTTTTATTAGGATAATTATTTTTTATTTAAATTACTTGGTCAAAGTGTTATCAATTTTACCAAAATCCTAAATCGAACGGGACGGAGGGAGTATATATGATGTCCTTACCTCTTAAATTGCATCTGCTTTAGCCCTACTAATTTTGAGTTTATTAAACATGAGGATGTGCCACGTGATTGTGAAACATATATGCCTTTATTCATTGACAATTCCTGTATTCTGCACCAGAATTAGTTTCTAGGTATTCATAGGTGGGAAAAATAGTACCCAGTTTCTAATTACCTTCTCAGATTTCAGTGGGCTACTGGAATTAATATACTGAGATGAGATAATCTAATGTGTCAAAACATTAGGCCTTTGGATGGTACAACTGCAGTCATGTATTGAATGATAATGCTTTTCTGCTATGTGCATATCGCACATTCATTTGTGTGTGTGCTAACAATTCAATGTGTATTGCTATTTATTTAATTTTTATCATTTGCAGGCTGCATTATACCAAACAGATTTTCGTCCTGTTCCATTGGAGGAATACATTAAAGTTGGCAATACAGTTTTTAACAAGAGGATGGAAATTGTCAGGACAATCTCAAAAGCAGCTGACTTTGGCGGAAAAGACCCAGACCATATTATAGATTTGTGCAATGAGGTTTGGACGGTCCCTCTCTTAATCCAATGAGTCTTAATTTTGGCACAGTGATAAGAAAAATAACATATTATTACCAGGTTGTGCAAGATGGACATTCCGTGTTGATATTTTGCTCTAGTAGGAAAGGATGTGAATCAACGGCAAGGCATGTAGCTAAGTACCTCAAGAAATTCGCTGTCAGTGCACCGGATGAACGAAGTGAATTCGCTGATATAACTTCTGCTATTGATGCATTGAAAAGGTCTCCTGCAGGATTGGACCCTGTACTTGATGAGACGCTTCCTTCAGGAGTTGCTTACCACCATGCGGGTCTCACGGTATTTGTTTTATCGAAAGACTTAGTTACCACAACATTTTCATATTTTTCTGTTTGCTGTTCATGCTATGTGAACAAAGCTACTGCTATATGTTTTGCCCATTCCAGTTCATAGGTGATCAAAACATCTATTTTGCCTGTGACTAGTTAGACTTTGCAAGTGACCTATTATTTATAATTGTGATAATTACCTTCTATATAGGTTGAGGAAAGAGAGATTGTTGAAAGCTGCTACCGCAAAGGACTTGTACGTGTTTTAACGGCTACTTCGACCTTAGCTGCTGGGGTTAACTTACCTGCCAGAAGGGTTATCTTTCGACAACCCCGTATTGGTCGTGATTTTCTTGATGGCACAAGGTACAGACAAATGGCTGGTCGTGCAGGCCGTACTGGCATAGATACAAAGGGGGAGAGTGTACGTGTCTTTTGTTTCATATATATTCTTGTCTGGAAGTATTACTGGATATTGTACTCAAGATGCACTCTCAATTTTTAACACTAAAGCTCATTGAATACATGAATACAATATCTAATTATTATTTTCTGTTTGTGCTTCATCTTTTTAAAATAGGTGCTATTATGCAAGCCAGAAGAGGTGAAAAGAATTATGGCACTCGTTAATGACAGCTGTCCTCCATTGCAGTCTTGTTTGTCAGATGATATGAATGGGATGACCCATGCAATCTTAGAAGTTGTTGCTGGTGGGATTGTTCAAACTGCTAATGATATTCATCGATATGTTAGGTGTACTCTTCTGAATTCGACAAAGCCATTTGAAGACGTCGTGAAATCAGCAAAAGAATCTCTTAGGTGGTTGTGCCAGAGAAGGTTTCTTGAATGGAGTGATGATGCTAAGCTATACAGTACAACACCTCTTGGCCGTGCTTCTTTTGGCAGTTCTCTCTGCCCTGAAGAGTCACTTGTAAGCATCTTATATTTGTTTGCCAAAGTTATGTAGCATTTTTTTTTTTTTTTGACATCAGTGCATTTACAATGATTGATGAAATACAGATTTGTTAACTGATTTCAAACCCTTTTTATTGCTTCTAGATTGTGCTCGATGATATTTCCAGGGCAAGGGAAGGTTTTGTGCTTGCATCAGATTTGCACTTAGTGTACTTAGTAACACCTATTAATGTTGATGTTGAGCCAGACTGGGAACTGTACTATGAGAGATTTATGCAGTTGTCTGCTCTTGACCAGGTAACCTTTTTTCCTAATCACAGTTAAGATGCAATTTTTAATCCAACTTCTAGTTTTATCCTCATTTAGTTTCAAGGCCTATGTATATTAAGAGCTTAAAGATCTCCTGGAAGCACAATGAATTATTATTTTTTAATTTTATCTTTTGGGTTTTATCATTCAACTTAACTGTGATCTATCGAGGTACAAGTTTAGTTATGATACCGAAAGGAGCATTATTGATGTTGCTTACAAAGAAACTGACTCATGCACTTAATTGCTTATTTACATGTACACATATTATGTTTACACATTATTCTGATCTTAGATTCATATAAAATGACCTTATGTCTTCTTCCTTAATTACCTTGTGCAATTAGACACTTACTCTATCCAATTTTGTGAAATGCAGTCTGTTGGAAATCGAGTAGGAGTACACGAGCCCTTTTTGATGCGCATGGCTCATGGTGCTCCCTTGCGTGCCTCTAATAAACCAAGAGAAAATGCAAATGCTTTGCAGAACTTATGTGATCATAGAATTGGGGTATCAAACCTTGGTACACTTTCAGAAGAGCAAATGCTTCGAGTCTGTAAACGATTCTACGTTGCGCTCATCTTGTCAAGACTTGTGCAGGTGAATTCTTTATCATATTGTTTGGTTGAGAGTAGCAGCCTTCCTCATTATATGATATGATAGCTTATATTCTTAATTTTGTTATGCCCGCTATTGGGAGTATGTAGCCAATCATAAACACATATGCGTGTGTAAGAGAGCTTCTGTCTCTCTCTCATTAGTTATATGTGAATCAATGTGAGGTAGTGGTGTTAGTTCTTCTGTTCTACTAGACCTTATGTCTATCTTGGACCTCCTTTTTACCCCTTTATTTTCTGCATTTGATTGGTTTTACTTGTCTGTTACTTGATTGACTTTTTAGTGCATGGGATTGTGCAGTCTTAAACTAACAAGATAATAAACAAGATTCTTTTTTAGAAAAATGAAAGATTGTAAAGAAAAAAAAACACAAAGCCAAAATAGGAAAGGCTCAAGTAAATGCACTTGTTATAGCTCTCATTGTATGTTAAATATGGGTGAAGGAAGTACCCGTGGGCGAGGTTTGTGAAGCTTTTAGGGTTGCTCGTGGGATGGTTCAAGCGTTGCAAGAAAATGCTGGAAGGTTTGCTTCTATGGTTTCGGTTTTCTGTGAGAGGTTAGGTTGGCATGATCTTGAAGGCTTGGTTGCAAGATTTCAAAACCGTGTTTCATTTGGTGTCAGAGCCGAAATTGTGGAGCTTACCACCATTCCTCACATTAAGGTACTGGTTCCCTGAGTTGCAATGTTGCTTCCAAGCTCTTTTTTATATAGTTTTGGGGTTGTTAAGTTTCCTTTCTGCTTTGTTTTATCAAACTGATTGTAGTTAAAGGCTGAAGAGGATGGGCAAGTTCAATATCCTTGATAATGATGATTTCATAAATGATTCTCTTTGTTTTTGGTTACCATTTTTGTCCGACCAATTCCCTTTTCAGGGATCTCGAGCTAGAGCACTTTATAAAGCTGGCTTGCGCACAATTCAAGCAATCGCTGAAGCATCAATTCCTGAAATTGTCAAAGCACTTTTTGAATCGTCATCGTGGGCTGCACAAGGTGAACTTTTGTTTTTGATGTTCTTGAGTTATTTGCCACATAAGATTTTGATTGGATTTGTGCATTATCCATGTTTCCTTCTGACATAGACTCATGGTTGGACACAAAAAGCTTCAATGTCCCAAACATGGGGATACACACGCTCAAGCACAAGCACAAACACACACACACACACACACACACACAAGCTCTGATGTATTATATTTACTTCTGTTAAGCGCGCACACACACACACACACATATATATATATATGTTTACTTCTGTTCCCCCCAAATTGTTCCATCTGATATTAAAATTAATCTTATAGTTTTGCTTCTATATATTTTCTATAATTTACACGTATATATGACGAATTTTGTGTTATGCGCATTAAGTATCTTGTTTGTGTTAGACCAAGTCTTTTAGGAAAATAATGGAAGTTTATAGGTTAAACTTTATGGACTACTTATCTGGAACAAACCAAAATAGAAAACAGAATTATTTTAGTGTAAAATTTATGAACTACTTATTTGGGACAAATGAAAATAGAAAAGGGAACTACTTATGTGCAGAAATTGTAGTACTTCTAATAGCCACTTTAACCAAATCTCAGAATGAACATGTCTCATATTGATTTCTAAAGCCAAAATATTAATGGGTCCGGTAAAAGTTTGCGGTCCATAGAGCAAAATCCTCAGCTATTACCGGATCCCAAGTAAGTGCAACAACGCTCTTTATGTATTTTACCCCGTGCCCCAAATCATTGACCTAATTGAATGTACTCACTCTGTCTGAAAATGAATGCATAAAAAAGTTTAATTTTGCTCATGATCAAGAGCAAATATGACTTTTCTTTGGACATTCATTCTGTGGTTGAGGGAGTAATTTGTTTTCAAAATTTCATTTCTGTTTCTATGTCATGTATAGTACATCAAATATTCAGAAAAACACTTTTCGATTTTTTTTCGTTAATATAAGTGCAATCATTCATGCATGAGCATGCCTATCTGATATGAAAATGTCCTGATTTGATTTATAGCCAAAACGTTAGTGGGTCTTGTAAATTAGCTGGCCTTCTTTAAAAGAAAATTTTACTGCCATACTGAAAACCCTTAGCAGACAAATCGAGCGGGTAACCCCTGACTCGGATCAAGTTCGAATCGCCAAAAAGCCGCCAACTGAGCCCGCGATTCACGAATGAGTCGAGCTCAGTTGTGAAGAAGCACTCAATTTGTTGCCGAGCCAAGCCGAGTTTTATCCCTTCTCAATTTGCCGGCTCGCTAGTAGCCCAGTTTCACCTATAAATCATACTCTCTCCGACTTGACCCGTGTAATCAGCAGGTAGAACACCCAAATCTAGAATGGAGATATCATCCTTGATCTAATTTGCTTCAGGAATTGCTGGACTATATAAAACTTGGGAGGGTAGTCGGTCGGAGATACACAGCTAGAGAGATTTTTTCCTGTGAGGGATATGCTGCAGAGAGAGAAAGTGAGATTGTGCGTCGTCTACCTTCTGGAGAGAGCTGCGGAGGCTAGGCTACAAGGGTAAATTAGGGTTTGAAGATTTGTATATGATACCATTAATATTGACCCAAATTTTGGACGACCCGTTTCAAGTTTAAGAGCTTACAGAGTTATCTCGTCAGCAAACCCGGGTAGGATTGCCAGGACCTGACTTCCAGACCCAAGCCGAGTTCGGCCCACACTTCCAAAATCAACCTGACTCGTCAAGGACTATTTCAATTATTAAGGGCAACTGATTTTGATTTTTTCTTTTTCATTAATTTAAGCAGTGCAATCATTACTTATGAACAACAGTAATCTATCTGTCCATGATTGGTTAGCTGTAGACTATTATGTTTTTTAGTACATCGACACGGGTATTAATTTTTATGCATTTTGTTTTTAAGTTTTATCTATTAACGTCAGATCTATTAAACACGCTCAATATGTTCTGTTTTATTCTGCTTTCAAGCCATTGATCATTATTTTCCTTCTATTTTTGTTGTTACTTGTGAGGTATGGTTAACAAATTGTACGTGTGCTCTTGCATCATTTAACACGAACAATTTTCTTCCATCATTTAGAAGGTTCGGCTCAGAGGCGAATGCAGTTAGGAGTAGCTAAAAAGATAAAGAATGGGGCAAGAAAAGTTGTTCTTGATAAAGCTGAAGAGGCAAGGGCTGCTGCATTCTCAGCTTTCAAGGCTCTTGGGGTTGAGATGCCTCAGTTATCACGATCCCTGGTACGAACTGGTGCTGGCAATACCACTATGAAGGAAGGAATTACATCTTCAACAGAAGATACTACAAATAACGTTGTTGGCATGGATCAGACAAAACATCATTCAGCTAAACCAGATACGGAAGGAAGAGAGTATCTAGGTAACTTACCTCAGGAATGAAAAGTGTTAAACATAAAGCGTCTGATGTTGGTGTAGGGTCTTCAGCTGAAGAGGCAAGGGCTGCTTCTTTCTCTTCTACCAAGGGTCTTGGGGTTGAGATACTTCAAATTTCTCGACCCCTGGTACCAACTGTTGCTGGCGATACCACTATGAATGAAGCAACTACATCTTCAGCAGTAGAGACTACGAGTAACTTTGTTAGCACGGAGCGGACCGGACATCTGTCAGCTAAGCAGGGTGTGGAAGGAAGTGAGTATCTTGGTAAACTTACCTCTGGAATGGAAAGTGTCGCACACAAAAAATCTGCTGTTGGTGTAGGGTCTTTGGCTGAAGCAAACTCAGATGACACGATGAGAAAGTCTGTTGCTGAAAATCCGGAAGTAGGAGTTGAAAGGTATGGCACTGTTGGTTATGGACAAAAAACCACTTCTGATCATATTAACATTTCAGAAATGGCTCTACCTTTTCAGCTAGCAAGATCCAACAGTGCTAAAATGGTAGGCAATAAACACCCTGATCTCCCTGTGCAGGAAGAACGGATGAGAGAAGATTCATGTGTTGTCACTAAGGAAAGTGGTTCTGAGAAGGGTCCTGTAAATGCAGTGAATATTCCAGGTGGAATTGATTCTTTCTTGGATCTATGGAATACTACTAAAGAATTTTATTTTGATCTACACTTCAACAAACGGTCTGAGTTCAACTCAATTGCCCCTTTTGAAATACAGGGCATTGCAATTTGTTGGAAAGAATCTCCTGTATATTACTTCACTCTTCCCAAAGACTTGTTCTGGTCTGACAACAGAAGAAAAGGTTTGTCGTTTGAGAACGTTTCTTCTGATAACGGCGATATTGCATCCCCTGAATATCGATTTGAGATTGCGAAAGAAAGATGGAATAGGGTTGGTCTTATAATGGGAAAAAAGGATGTTAGAAAGTACTGTTGGAACTTAAAAATTCAGTGTCAGGTTCTAAAATATCCTGCTGTCTCCATTCAAAGATTTAGCGGTCTCAACCTCCCAGTAAAAACTATGGCCTTAGAGCTTATTGACAACTTATACTATATGTTACCTCCAATTAATTTAGAAGCCGTAGTCGACATGTGTATTGTAGCTTGGATCCTTTGGCCTGATGAGGAGAGAAGCTCTAGTCCTAACCTGGAAAAGGTAACTATTTTTTTTAGAAGACTCAGTATTAGATTTACCGTACCTTTTGTTATCTATGATTCTATAATGTTGCTTATCTTCTACACTCAAATAGTTTTAACGATTTTGAAGCAATCAGTTATTGAAAGTCCTTCACTTTCATGTATTCCTTTGAAATTCTTCTATTATTAAATTTGATTTTGATTGTTGCAATATTTATTAGGAAGTTAAGAAGAGATTATCAAGTGAGGCAGCAGTAGCAGCTAACAGAAATGGTAGGTGGAGGAATCAGATGCGAAGAGCTGCACATAATGGTTGTTGCCGTAGAGTAGCCCAAACACGAGCCTTATCATCTGTTCTCTGGAAATTACTAACTTCAGAAGGACTTCTTGAAGCACTGGTGAATATAGAGATGCCACTGGTCAGAATTCTTGTCAATTTGCTAATATATCAAAATTTTAACCAGAGCATGTTTTACTTTATTGTGATGGTTGTACATGAATAGATGTATGGCGTGGAAAATTTCTAGGCACATATATGAAAGCTAGGATAGTGGCATTCTATTAGATCACCTTGATCATTAGTCATCATATCTTGTGATCTCGAATTCGGTTCTGATAGCGAATTCGGTTCTGAATTTCTGATAGCAGAAAAGGATGCTGTGAGAATGTTACTTTAAATGATGGCTTGAAAATTTAGGATTCTATTATAAATATGTTTTAACATAAGCTTGGATGTATGATTCAGGCCGGATCCTAGTACCCTACATTGATAATAGCTTTTACTCCCTCTGTCCCTAAATGAATGTCGAAAAAATTTCAAATTTGCTCTTGATCAAGAGCAAATTTGATTCGTTAGGGACAGAGGGAGTACATATTCAGCATCAGATACTAGCAAAGATATGCTTGACTATGATAGAGTATATATTTATATGGCCTCTCCTCAAAAGAGTCTCTTCAAAAATTCTACCTTCTAAGTGCATTTTGAGATTCTATAATTTTCCTTGGTTATATATCTGTTACGAGGTAAACTACTGATATCAAAACTTGTGATTTTTTTTAGGTTAATGTTCTTGCAGATATGGAGCTTTCTGGGATAGGCGTTGACATGGAGGGTTGCCTGCAGTCACGCCACCTGCTACGTGAAAAACTGAAGTATCTTGAGAAGGAAGCTTACAAGCTGGCCGGCATGACTTTTTCATTATCCATGGCTGCAGATATTGCCAATATACTGTATGTGCATTTAAAGTTGCCAATTCCAGAAGCTTACAACAAAGGAAAGCAACATCCTAGCACCGACAAGCATTGTTTGGACTTCTTAAGGTGGGTTTATTTTCATGGTGAACCTTAACTGCTGACAAAGATCTTTAAACTCTTGAACAATGAAAAAAAAGTCGAGTCTGCTCAAATTGTTTACCATATGGTCATTGCATAACACCCTCATCTTTACTACAAGTATGTAATAAAGGGGGAGGTACTGAAATTGAGAAACTCTGTTTTTTTATGCAATCGATTCGACTTATTTTAAATAAAAAAAATTAGAAGTTCTCCTTATCAAGGTATTGTTTTCAAGTATTTTACCGCTGAACTTGTTTCTCCCAATTTCGTAAGTGTACAATTGACAGTCTTCTTGGTTAATCATATTCCTCGGTTATCTATAATACATGACCAATGGGCTTGGCTGCACTTGAAGGGGGATAATTAAAGCATGAGATACATTGTCAAGCTGGCTTAGCATTCAGAAACTGATTCTCCTATACGAAGTCATCCTCTTGGATTCTTTTTCTACAGACTGATGAGTTAAGACATGCAAAGTCTCCTTTGCCAGTCCTTGGAACAGAATCAATAATAATTAGTATTATTGTGAATTTTAGCTGTTGGTTTGTTGTTCTTAAAGCATCATATTCACTGTAGGCTCTCTGTCTTAACAACTCCAGCTTTTAGTTTAGGACTTGATCAAGCTATTTTTCTGCACTGCTTTCAGCTTAGTACTAACGTACCCTATCAGATACCGGTTGAGAATTGAAATACATTTTATTTCCTTTCATTCTAGATTTGCCAGACCATGGAAGTAAATGTCATTCTTTTGATTCAGGGATGAGCACCCGATTATTCCTATTATTAAGGAGCACAGGACATTGTCAAAGCTTTTAAAATGTACATTAGGCGCAGTATGTTCACTTGCTAGGCTTTCAATGAGGACACAGAAATACACACTGCATGGACATTGGCTCCAGACATCAACAGCAACTGGAAGACTTTCAATGGAGGAGCCCAATCTTCAGGTAATATTCTCTTTACTACGAGTACTTTCTTTAACCCCTTTCTTTATGTTTGTATTATGCTGACAAATGGATATCAATTAGTTGGTTCCTAATGTATTTCAGTTTTGTTTTAATATTATCTCTTTTACATTTTTTAGGTTTTACCCCTTTCTATTTTATGTTTGTATTAGGTTGACAAATGAATATCAATTGTTTGTTTCCTTAAATACTCTATATGCAGTGTGTTGAGCATATGGTTGAGTTCAAAATGAATCACAATGAACAAAATGAGCTTGATTCGGGTGCAGATCACTTTAAAATCAATCCTCGTGATTTCTTTCTTCCAACCCAGGTAATTGATCTATCATACTTGATGCAGAAGCTGCATAGATAAACCTTTTGCAAGAATCAGAAATTGTAGCCATATTCTCATATTCATTTTTTCCGTGCAGAACAACTGGTTGCTATTGACAGCAGATTATTCTCAGATAGAACTGAGACTAATGGCTCACTTTTCCAAAGACCCCTCACTAATTGATCTCCTTACAAAACCACATGGTGATGTCTTTAACATGATTGCAGCCAAGTGGACCAGCAAAACGGAGTCCATGGTGAGCCCTCAAGAACGAGACCAAACAAAAAGACTGGTATACGGCATTCTGTATGGCATGGGTGCTAATACCCTGGCAGAACAACTGGATTGTAGTTCCGATGATGCAGCAGAAAAGATTCAAAGCTTTAAAAGGTCTTTTCCCGGTGTTGCTTCCTGGCTTCAAGAAGCTGTTACATCTTGTCGTCAGAAAGGGTGAGATTAATCTTTTGCATTCCTTTTCTGATGTTTAGAAATATAATACATTGCAGAAACAATGCCATACTTTTCCCACTAAAACCGTCCGAAGAAACTTTACCTACTTCAGTGTTTTCTACTTCGGAACTGGCTATAATTCTACTTGCTGTGGTTCTATACTGATTGTGTCAAATTCTTGGTTTTTCTCGATTCTCCACTATTTCATTTTCACTGAAGCAGTCTTGACTACAGTCTCCACCTTGGCACACACTCCGAAAGTTTAATGTACAGTTTGTTTTAAGTGGTATGTTAATATTAACACATTATCAAGTGCATGGTAGTTATCAGCCAACACATACTTCTCCCACTTGTCAGCTGTTTGTACTTGTTTTCTTTCTGTTCAGCATTCACTTTTTCATACTTTATTTACGCTGTTATGCAGATAGAAGTCCTATCAATGTGTAGATACAGTTTGCATTGTCTTATCACAGGCTTCCCTTTTATTTGAAAACTTATGCGATATCTTGCCTTCTTTTTGTTGTGGTTGGTGTTGTTTTATAGATATGTGGAAACCCTCATGAAAAGAAAACGTTTCTTAGCAAAAATAAAGTATGGAAATAGTGAAGAAAAATCCAAAGCTCAGAGACAAGCCGTGAATTCCATTTGTCAGGTAGTCCTTTTCTGTTTATTTTTTTAGCAAAAATAAGTTCAACAAGTTCTAAAAATGAAGCCAAGGAGTCAGCACCGATAGTCAGAAGTTTATAAAATGGACGAATTTAAAGCTCGAAGAATAGAAGTTGTCAAAACCAATAGAGCAGTTTAGGCAAAGGCAAGAGTGTAAGGAAGAAAAGTTCAAAAAAAAAAAAAAACCAAAAAAGGACTAATCTTAAGTCCTTAAGCTTTATTCAAATTCTTTTTCTATCTCCCTCTCTTTTCTTTCTCTTCCTTTGAAAGCAACGATCAAGAAGCAATGAAATCAATGAAGTAGCCGTCGAATGT
Source organism: Adenophora triphylla var. japonica (assembly GCA_022495995.1). Lineage (NCBI taxonomy): Eukaryota > Viridiplantae > Streptophyta > Magnoliopsida > Asterales > Campanulaceae > Adenophora > Adenophora triphylla. The sequence goes on from JAFEMH010001548.1 coordinate 444,281, forward strand.
GACTTGTCAAGAAATCATCTCAAGGCCCGTGCCTCATCATCCAACATTCCGTCAGAATCTTTCCACCAAAGGAACCACAAATATTCATACCCCTACCCCAAAGCCAAACACAGTTCGGCCTCGAACTACGACAACCTAAGCTCCTTACCTTAAGGAACGTAGGCAACAGAGATGGTCCAGTCATAAACACATACCAATCTATAAACTCAGTCTCATCAATGACCTGTCCTATGCACAAACCTTCTTTCACACCTAACCAAATTCGATCCTTGATATCGGTTGACTTTCTCCTCATGATTAATCAAAACATTTCATCGTATCGAGATTAATTGTTGAATAACCCGAACATTAGTAAAGGGTTTTGAGCAATCTTGTGATTATTGTGAATAGATGTCTCGACAAGTCTTCTTTTTCTACAAAATAGAAAAAATCGAGTTAAAAATTGATTTTCTGTTAGCAAGGGCTTACATACAATTTTACAAACCTTTCTACGCTTATACTCTCTCAAAAGAGTGAAATCCAAAGCATATTTTTTGTGCCTACATCAAATAAGGCATTCACACAAATAGGGACTCATTCCCACGTTTCAAAAAAATACGCCCATGCAATTGTACATTATACGTAATTTCTTTTACATTTTGGTAACTGATTGATTAAAAAAATTAAGAATGGGTGTCGCGTCTTGATATATAAGGTAAAACTTGGATTGGGGCCGCAATGGATACACTCCAGGATTTCCTCGAATGACCAATCAGACTGGGGCTGTACCTATCATTTTGGACTCAAAGTCAAAACACTTCTTTAAACAGGGGCTTTCAAGTCATTTTTTTTTCAAGGATGGGCTTCACCAAAACACTTCTTCACACTGGGGATATGTTAAGTTAAAAAGGGGGAGTGTTCATCTTGATAGATTGCATTGGATTTCCATTTTCGGCTTGTGATAGACGGTTTCGATGTCAATTAGAAGGGAAGTTTAATTAGAGTTAAGACACTTCTTTAAATCAGGGACTTCGCCAAATCATTTCTTCCGATCAGGGCTTTGTCATGTCACAATTACCTCAAACCAATGCTTACACATCTCAACTCTTTCCAAAGACATGGTGAACGGGTGCAATTGGACAAAATGCAAACAAACTCAAAGCCTAATCAAATACCTTTAAATTAATTTTAGGTCGCGATCAATTACCAAACTTTATTCTTTGGTTTGACCTTTCAAAAGAGATTTGTATTTCATATAAATCGCTCTTTTATGCTTTAAATATCTTTCGTATCAAACTCTTATCTACATAGAGTGTCAAATATTTACTATCCTCATGGACTTTCAAAATCGATTCCAATTCCCTTTAATCTAAATTCAATCCTCTTTATATCTCCTCGTGAGATCTTTCTCATTATCTCTTTTTGAGATCCTTCCTATTATCTCCTAGTGAGATTTTTCATATTATCTTCTAGTGAGATCTTTCTCATTCTCTCTTTGTAAGATTCCCTCCTGATTAAGCATCCCATTTTCTCCTATTGAGATCTTTCCAGTTATCTCTTCTTGAGATCCTTTCCTTTTATCTCCTCGTGAGATTCCTTTCCAAGATTTTGCATCTCGTTATCTCTTCGTGGGTTTCCCTTTTGAGATTTTGCATCTCGTTATCTTCTAGTTAGATATTTTCCGTTATCTATTCGTGAGATCCTTTCCTTTTAATTATTAGTTATATTTATTTAGTAATGTCTATAATTATTAATAATTATTGAGAATGGAGTCAAAAAGTATTTTGAATGCCCGTTCAATAAACTGGTAGTTAATAAATTTAAAAATTTGAGGAATGATATGTACAATTTATTGTTTTTCGTCTTCAGCAATTAATGTGCATTTTCATCCTTCAACATTATTCTTGGAACTGCAAAAGTTTTATACAACTGTTAATGTTAATAGACAACATTTTTTTTAAGATTTCCATATATAGATGATTAAAATGAGCAGGAAAACATTAGTAGAAAGGGTGCTAAAATGACTTCAGCTTTTATATAGTAATAGATAGATTTGTGAAAAATGATAAAGTGACCGATATTTGGAACAAAGAGAGTTTAGTTTAGTTTTATTAAAAAAAAAAAAAAACTATTTTGTACTCTCTCCGTCAAAAAATAAATAATTAATTTTTTTCCCTTTGCCCTAAAGAGTAATAATAAAAAAAATTTCAAATTGCTCCAATGAGTAATAAACATTTTAATTTTTTTTTTGCTATTAATAAAAAAGCATACTGTATTCATTTTGTATTCTTTTTGAGACTGGGAGTAGAAAGTGTAAACTACCCCCATATAACCTTCAAAACTTTGGGCGAGTACTATAGGGTATTGGGCGATATATAAAGTTATAAAAAACTAAGTTAGATTCAAAATTTTACATAAACTCTCGTCCACGTATATCAACATAAACTCTCGTACACATATATCCATCACCCGTCGCTTTTATATCAAACTTATATCAAAGGTATACGAGTGAAAATACTTTTATGCCTATGTATAATGTATAAGAGTATTTTTTTTCCACAATTTTTCATCTTTTTTTTTTTAAATAATAAAAAAACTCATATTTTATTAAACAATTTTCTTTATTCCTTCCTTTACCTAAATGTATAAAATTAAAATTACTCTAACACTTAGGTATAGGGGTAAAAATACTCTTATACCTAGGTATAAAAGTATTTTTTTCATAATTTTTCATCTTTTCTTATACCTTCCTATATCTAAATGTATAAGAACAAAATTACTATTATAATGAAGTATTTTTTTTCACAATTTTTTATAATTTTTTAAAAAATAATAAAATTCACTCATATAACTAAGGGCATAAGAACAGAATTGAAAAAAAATCTAGGAAAACAAAGGGACCGAGGGGGCGATTGCGCCCCTAGAACGAGCGATCACACCTAGAGTGAATTTGGGGGTTTTATGACATTTTTATCTAGCCCTTTATTTGTGTGTGAATTTTTCAATCTCTCGCGTGTACTTTTAATGAGAATGGTTTGGGAAGAGGGTGCGTTGTGGAATTATTACCAAAACTTTCAAACCAAACTCCTTCCCCCTCTTCATTCGTGACATTCGTCCTCCCTTTCTCCTCGCAACGAGTTGGCGGTCTCCCGACAAGGCTTCGAAAATTTGAGTCTCTGAACTCCGACGAATTGAACTATTCAACGGCGAATCACTTAGGGTTCGCTCATGGCACAGGGTTCGGCCTCGCGCATTGATCAGGTTTTTTTTTTTTTTTTTCAAAGTTCCACAATTTATCCAAAATATTGGATCTGATTCTGTTTCTCATATATTTTAGCAATGGATTTATCTTTCTGTTGATATCTTGAATTTTAAGGATGTATTATATGATAGACAAAGGATTTTGTTATGCGAAATTAGATGTAAGGTTAGTGTAAATTACTGGGAATATACGTAATTGAAAATGTAGTACTCCCTACGTCCCAAAATGAAAGTCCATTTCTGTTCTTAATAAGAACGAAAATGGACTTTCGAAAATGGGACGAAGGTAGTAGTGAAAGTCCAACTTTGATAAATTACTCAGGGTCATGGCACAGGGTTTGGCCTCGCGCATTGATCAGGTTCTTCAATTTTGTCCCCTTCAGTCCTCAAACCCTTGTTTTTTCAAAGTTCCACAATTTATCCAAAATCTTGGATTTGATTCTGTTTCTCATAGATTTTAGCGACGAGTTTATCTTTCGGTTGACATCTTGAATTTTAAGGATGTATTGTAAGATGGAAAAAGGATTGTGTGTTTACTTGTTATATGAAAATAGATGTCAGGTTAATGTAAATTACATGGAATATACATAAGTCAAAATGTATTGCTCCTGATCAAGAATGAAAATGGACTTTTATTTTGGGACGAAGGTAGTACTAAATGTTTAACTTTGAATAAAGGAGGTAGTATTCTAGTGATGTTTTAGAATGATTGTTTTCTACGTCTATTAAAAAAATATAATGCCTTAATTTGGTGGTTGGCAAATATATGTGTTATAAAATTGCAGAACTTTGCCTTATAGGATCTCAAAATTAATATCATTTGATGGGATATTGTTTGCTGGATAATGGTTGGTTGATATTAGTGCAACTTATGGATCCCTGTTATTGCATTTACTTTTATTTTTGACAAAGAACTGATCAAAACATTTGTGTAGGGTTTGGGTGTTGAGTTCAATTTGAAACTATAATAAGTTATCTTATTAATTTACAAGTGGAAGTGGTGTCTAATTTTTTTTTGGGACGAACGCTTTGTTGTTGTTGTAGTGAGGTTAATAGATCTTCAGTCCCTTTTGAGAATATTATGTGTGCGTTAGTAATATCTGATGGGTTAGCTGAAGATACAGTCATTTTAACTACTGGTTTATGTTATTATTTTCAGTTCTTTGCTTCAAAGAAGAAGACGACAGCTTCATCCCCTTCTTTGAAGTTGGGGAGAGTTGAAAAGGATTCAAAAGTTACAGTTGCAGGGTCTCCTAGTGCTAAGGGTTCTTTGGACAGCTACTTAGTGACTTCACAAGATGAAAAATCTCCTTCCAAGTCTTTGCTTGCAGCATGTAATTCAACTACTAGGCAAGGTCCACCAAAGAGAAACTTAACGTTAGAGATTGATTTATCCTCTAAACATGAAACTACGGAGACCTTGTCAATGGCACAAGGGCGTCCTCAAGTTCCCCATAGAGATAAATCAGAGGTCCTGGCTGATAATGATAAAGCTGTAGTGGATACTCTTGGAAACAATTCCTTGGATGCTGTGCATGTTGTGGAGAATCACAAGCTTAACCAGTTTGCCGCTGGATTTTTTCCGTTGTATTGTAGGTATTTGTTTTCCTCTGTGTTTCTAATATTGTCCAGAAACATTAGTATAAACTTTACAAAATTGGATTAACAGTTTTAAACAGGAACGATTCCTGGTATACTGGCTTCTTGTTGCTGGTTCTCCAATAACTCTTTCTACACACATTCGTGTTAATTTTAGTGATCTCTACGTGCAGAGAACTTCTAACTACGGTTAGTTTACCGCTAGACTCAAATGTTAATGCCCATAAAAGGCAGGGCAGTCCATCAACTCTTGTTTTGGAAGATAAATCATCTAAAAAGAGGCATTTCACCGAGGGTGAAATGACGTGTTTTACTGAAGAGCCTATTAAACAGTTGCACGCTGATGATGTTATCCGACCTCAAGAAGTTAATTCTGATCCCCCAGAGGTAGAACTTTTTAAGGCATCCAAGATACTGTTTCACTGTGATTTGTCGTTGTATGTTGATATTTTGCATGACAGGTGATAGTGCATAAGGATCTTGTTCAGCCACAAGCGAGTTTGAGGAAATGCAATTTGTCAACTATGAATTTAATGGGATGTGATACACCTGGTCCATTTGCTGCTAACTTTGGGGCTCGTCAAACTCCAAAGTCAACTCGTGGAAGCTCGAAATTTTCACCTGGAGAAGCATTCTGGAATGAGGCAATCCAAATTGCTGATAGTTTGTTTGATAGAAATGTTAACCCATCCGAACAGGTTGCTGAAGAAATGAAGGTTGATGATAGTCAATACAGAAACAAGTCCTTGAAAAATATAAGTGATGATGGGCCTGGCATTAAGGAAGGTGAGATGACGTATGATGTTGCCAGCAGAGATTACAACATTGGAATGGATGCTGCTGTACCATCTTTTGGGAAAAAGGCAAAAGATTTGGATAAGGAAGTTTCACCATTGCCTGTTAAGCATTTCGACTTCTCTTTAGAGGACAAATATACGGGTGAGGTTTCTCCATATCAGTTCTTTGCAAAAAATATGGGCAGCCTTGTTCCCAGAGATGGTGAGCAAATTGAGTGCACTTCTGTAAATAAGAAAGCCTTAAATACTGCCCATACTAGTACCATCTGCAACCAAGCTCACAGTGATGGAGGTTTGCTTGGAGAAACTACCTCCAGTGGCGCCTTAAGGAAGGTGGAAGTACACAGACAAGGTGATGATGGCATAAATGCTATCACTCCAGAGAGAAACGCCATAAACTTTTCTACAAACTTCCCATACAGCGAAGAGAGCACTCCATCAAGTTTAATGCTTTCAAAGGATCATTTAGATCTTAGCTGCTGGCTTCCTTCTGAGTTATGCAGCCTGTACAAGAAAAAGGGATATCGAAATTGTATCAGTGGCAGGTATCTTTTGTTCCCTTTTAATGTATCATCGTTATGCTCAGCTAGTTATTTTACATAGAAATCATGGATTATGACACATTTATTGGGATAGCCTAACAAGCACACCCAAAAGTGTATTTTTAGACCTGAAAGTGGTCTAAGAGTGTTTACACGAGAAAGGTTATTGAAATAGGTGTTATCTGGCTGTCTCATTTCCTTCTCCGTGATCATGATCTTGTTCCTATTTTCATTCTTAAAATTCTTAGACTACTTTAAGGTCGAAAAAAAAAACTCTATTGGGCGTGTTAGTTAGGCTGTTTCGTTTCCTTCTCCGTGATCATGATCTTGTTCCTATTTTCATTCTTAAATTTTTTGATGATACTCAGGCTCATGAATCAAATCAGGCTGATTTTCATAACATTTACATGGAAATATGCCACTGCTTTTAATCTTTTATCATTTCTCGTCAATCTATATCGTACATAGTAATACTCCACACCTACGTGGCATCTTATGATACCAATAAGAACTGGTGTTCAGCTTATTTTATGATAGTAACTATGACATACAGTCAACTGATTCTTCCTGACTGCTTTTTTTTGGATTGGTCTGTATGCTGTCTCACATTTTAACAAAGTTTCATGAAATATATTTATCAAATTATGTAAGTTTTCTAACTGAGAACATAATGATCTTACCCAAACATACCATCTTCAACCTCAGAAGAGTATTCCTGCAAGTTACCTATCACTCTATCACTGGTGGCGAGTCTATTATCTACGTGTCTGCACTTTCCTCCTTCATAGTCTTTACCTATCGCCAGCATCCAACAGTCACCATAATGAAGCACCAGTACACTGAACCTCTACCCTGCCCAGGACATTAAATCCACCATTATTCATATCCTCCCTTCACCTGTGTGCCATCACACCAACCTTGCAGTTATTTCAACATAAAAATGATCACCATGGATTATTGGACTGTGATTTGCTCTTTTACAGATTAAGAAAAAAGAACGAGTAATAACAAATCAATGCAACACAATAGAGATGAAAGGAAATTTTAAATCTAAAAAAAAAACAAAATCAAGGGGTGGATTAGCCATATGAAAGACAATATTATTGATTAACAATAAGTTATAACCACCAATTTTGACACACACATTTGATCTAAAACTCCATAAAGTTTAGATTAGAAATCTATCCATTGAAAATTGTACTATCTTTGATATTTTTAACTTTCATCCAAGGATTTAAAGATTAGGATTTTTTTTTCCTACTCTGTGTTCTCGGTTTCGTTTAGTCATCGGAATAAGAAGTAATTAAAAGAAGAAATAGGAGAGAAAAAGAGAACACTGTAGCAGAATGGTAATACTTGATTGGTTGGCAAAGGAGTTTAGTAAGAGAGAAACTCATAGCCTGAACACCTACATTTACTTGGTAATGTGATTTACATGGCCAAAATTTTGGTGCTGCTGATGGAACTTTCAGTAGAGACTAGAGCACAAAATGAGGAAGTCATCCTGGGCGGAGGAAGGGATATTTCTGTTCTTCGTGGCTCTGTCACCGGAAATTATAAATCTATGGAGAGAGGGATGTCCCTAACATGATTCATTTTCACTTGGCATTCCCTTGTCAAAATGACGTGATGCAGTTTCTTATGGGATCTGTTTCAGACTCTTCAAACATGGACACTTTGACTCAAGATTTATAGTTTTATTTTTGAAATTAATGAGCTATCGATCTCTCATCTATTCTTAACTTGACATTAACCTCCCAAACTTTTGATAAATTTTTACTTCCTCCGTCCCAATAGAAGAGGTATATATTCATTTATGCTGTCCTAGAAGATTTTATTTTAGAAATCTTCCTACATCAAATTGACTAAACTAACCTTCATTCCCCGCCTAGTTTGGAGTTGAATTATTGCCTCCTAGTATGAATTAAATGTTTTTGAGGGGCAATTTTGAGAATTAGTCATCTTTCAATCAATTACTAATTGTTACTCTACTCTTCTATTGAGACACATGGAGTGCTAATTTCACATTTAATGTCCAAAGTACATGATAAAAATGTAGTGCATGAAGTCGATATCCAAGAACACCCACCCAATTTTAAGATCCTTGTGTGCCCAAGTCTCCGTTTCCAAAATTTATGGTTGCTAGAGCTCCAACTTCTAGTTAATTACCTGCACTCCAAGTGTTGACTCCCTGTAGTATGGGAGGTCAAAGAAGGACGTGATTTACTCATTTGGGTCTAATTGGTGTCTCTAATGGATTTCGATGGAATGGACTGCTTTATCAATAATGAGATCAGGGGAATGATTGGAAAATTTTAGAGCTCTTGGACCTAAAGTTGGAACATGGATATTTTTGGTTAACCTCTTATATGGCCCACATTGTTAATTGACAAGAGGATCGTCACTAATTTATAGTTTCTTCCGTTGAAAATGTAATGAAGATGTTTGGCTGCCAGTCCTGATTCCTCGGCCCCAAAATTTGCTTGACTTCTATACAGGAAGGTCAACTCATAAAAATATTGAAACACTATTCAACATCCCATTAATATGGCGTTTAAGTAATATATCTGTGGTCACTAAAATGATATTAAGAATGAAGTCAATATTAAAATCTATAATTTCCTTGGGACATGTAATCTTTCTATATCTTCGGTCAAACTTTAATCAAGCTGTTAAACATTCAGAGTTGGACTACATTTTGAGACATGAGAGTAATAAATTGGATTTTACAAAGGCGGAGGCCATAAACCCTCTTTACACTTGGTCTTACTTCCTTTTCTTGATTATTACAGTCCAGTGATCATGTCTGCCCTTATCTTTTAAATTTGAGAGTGGTAACATTTACTTTACATCTCATATGCATCACATATACTACTGGATGGTAACATCTTTTTTCCTCATTCTTTCGAGAGAGTATTTTTCATCTTGGGCACTCAAAGCACTCTGATAAATAATAATTGATAAGTTATAATACTCCCTCCGTCCCTAAATGAGAGTCCAATTTGACTTTGATGGTCATTTTTGAAAAGTTGATTTATAAGTAGTTTTAGTTGTAAACATTGCATTAGCACCCTTACTGTCCACCTTATAGACTTTTATTGCAAGTATACATCGGAAAAATAGCTGTTTAAGGGAGTTTACTTAGACATGACACTCATTTAGGGTCATTTTTTTTCTTCAATAGTAGACACATTTAGTGATGGAGGGAGTAGTGATTAAAGTTTATATTATAAGTCATTAGAATTCAAAGCACACTTAATATTTGATAAACTATAATATTCCCTCCATCCGATAGAACCTTATCCACTTACTATTGGGAGCGGGAATTAAGGAATAATGTTATAAAAGTAGGTGTTGTGAGTGGGTAGGAGAGAGAAAGTGTGGTAGGGAATAGTAAGTGGATAGTTGTTGTATGAAAATTGGGTCCCATTAATAAAGAAGTATTATAAAATTTCCTTTAGGAAGTGTGACTTACCAATGGGGCGCCCAAAATGGCAAAGTGGGCAAGGTTCTATGGGACGGAGGGAGTAGTTAATATACTTTCATTTAAATTATCATTAGAATTTTGACTGCTGATGAAATGATTTATGTTACCCAAAAATATTGGTCTCAGGCTCACTCATATCTGTTCTTGCTATAATTGCTGATTTAGTTATTCATTATCTCATTCAGGCAGTTTTTCTCAATAATAAACTCATTGTTGTCTCATGCTTGCATAATAGTTGGCAGTTAACTTGGGCCTGATCTTGGTATTTAGTAGACGAAGAATTCCTAAAGATATGTTTTTTTTTAGAAAAGAAGGATGTTTGTTTGGTTTATTCAAGCTGAAAGTTCTAAGTATACTCAACTTCGACATTCCAGGTTGATTGCCTTCAGGTGGATGGTGTATTACAGAAGAGGAATCTTGTGTATTGTGCGTCTACAAGGTATTGAATTCAGTCATGTCAAATATCGATTGTTGTCCCTTTCTACATTTATGTTGGTTTCTTATGTCTGTCAGCCTGCACAGTTCTCATAAAACCTGAATCTGTTGGTGTTTCAGAACGTCCATGAGTGTAAATTAACCTAATATTTAATCATATTGGTAATGAGAAGATAGATCTGTTTTAGTTTTCCATTTGAATTCCTATGAGAAATGTAAGATGTACTTCAAACAAATATACAAGCGTAGGAGCTTACTTGGACATGTCAAATTTTCTGCCTGTTGAATTTATGATGTTATTAGTGCATATATGGTTATGTTATTTACCATTCAAATAAACATTAATAAGATGACCAAGTATAAAAGATTGAAGATCCTCGTTTGGGTACTTTTAGAAGCAGTATGTACAAGTTTATGCCAATGATCACTTAAATTAGTGTTTATTCTTTTCCGTCCAAAAATGATAGATTTTACAGACTGAGTCTGTGTATAAGTGAACTGCTTGTTTTCGTCGATATGCTTGGGTCTTAGAATTTTTAAATACATATTGGAATGAAGGTAGTGCGACTTTATTTTTTGTGAATTATGCTGGAAACGCATTCTGCTACAACTTCTGAAGCGAGTGTGAGAGTTAAATCTGAATGGAAAATTTCATGGGTGTGGCATATATCTGTTGGCTGACATTTTCCCCTTTCTTAAGAAGTGCTGGCAAAAGTTTTGTTGCAGAAATTTTAATATTGCGCCGAGTTTTATCAACCGGAAAGGTGGCAATTCTTGTTCTGCCATATGTATCAATTTGTGCTGAAAAGGTGAGCTTGTCGTCTAATTGTTTGGGTCTAAGTTTTGAAAGTTCATATGCCCATTAAGTAAAACCCGTCTCCTTATTTGTGCAGGACGAACATCTTGAGGTCCTTTTGGAACCACTGGATAAGCATGTTTGCAGCTATTATGGAAACCAAGGAGGTGGAACTCTTCCTAAAGATACCTCTGTTGATGTATGCACAATTGAGAATGCAAACTCTTTAATTAACAGATTGCTTGAAGAGGGCCGTTTGCCAGAAATTGGGATCATTGTGATAGATGAACTTCACATGGTAGTAAATTTGGGATCTTGTTTTTTTTTTTTTTTTTTTGTAATGAAGGCAAGTCATGCCTGTTTTCATATATATATATATATATTGTTTAAAGTGTTTTACTATGCATGCTGGGTTAGTTTCATCTCATCAGACTTGTTTGTCAGGTTGGAGATAGACATAGGGGCTATCTGTTGGAACTTCTATTAACGAAGCTTCGCTATGGAGCTGGTGAGGGTAACACAGAATCATCAAGTGGAGAAACTTCAGGTTCAAGCAGCAACAAAACTGACTGTACTCATGGAATGCAAATTGTTGGGATGAGTGCAACCTTGCCGAATGTTTCTGCAGTTGCTGATTGGCTTCAAGTAAGTATGAAGCATTTTTCTTTTTTTTAATGTCACTTGTTACACCTTTTGTAGAAGGGATACGGAATAACTTCTTGTGAAAGGAGGTCCTCAATTATTTGTCCCAGCTTTTATAATTTTGTGTGTCTAATGTACTTTTTGTCCTACAAAAGAGTCTTACTTTTCAATATTCTTTTATTTTCCAATAAAAGAGTACCATTGTAATTTTATGACATTCTTCCATATTTTGTGATTTACAAAGAAAATGCTACGGTTTATGAAATTTTAAACTTATAAGAAAATAAAAGCTAAAGAAAGACATTTTTGATTTTCTTTGGAGAGAGGAATGAAGCAGGAAACAGTATCCCGGACTCCTTGCGTTGGCATATGACTTGGAGTATAACTAACACTTGGTTCAAGAAGAGAGACCTCACTTCAAGGCCCTATAGAAGTGGAGGTAATGCGAGTCGCATTGACTTTTTCTTAGTAAGAAATACTTGTAGAAAGAGTTATACAGTATTGCAAGGTTGTTCCTAAAGTGAGTGCACAAAGAACTCAACATAGACTCGGCGGTACTTGATTTTCGAAGTAAGAGAATTCCTTGGTAGAGAAAATTACAGTAGCACTTAATCAAGCGCGGAGACTTCAAGGGGAAAATCAAC